>CAUYPK010036437.1:0-105249 GCA_963574355.1 Loris lydekkerianus
GGGAAAACGCCAGGAAGGCTATGTTGAATATTGGGATGAAAATGTGTCAAATGGTTTATGAAGCTAGTATATGATGCCCCATGATCATATCAATGTACACAGCTATGATTTAATAAAAAAAAAAAAAAAAAAAAAAAAAAATAGCCAGGTGTTGTGAGAGGTGCCTGTAGTCCCAGCTACATGGGAGGCTGAGGCAAAAGGATCACATATGCCCAAGAGTTTGAGATTGCTGTGAGCTGTGATGCAATGGCACTCTACTGAGGATGACATAGTGAGTCTTTGTCTCAATAAATAAATAAATAAATGCATTCTCAGAAAAATACTATTTTCTATTATCATAGAAAAACTTACATGTCCAATAATAATAAGATATGTCCATATAATGAGATTTTATTTGGGCATTTAAAAATGTTCATGAAGTTTTTAATATATGCAAAAATACTTCTAAGCAAAAATCAAGATACAAATATGTATAACATATTAAAATATATATCCAGTATTAATTAAAATAGGTATGTACAGGAGAAGAAAATACCCAATGATTATCTGTTTATATGAAACTTTTCCCTTTAAAAAAATTTTTTCAAATGTAAATGATCAAATGTAAATGATTACATTGTTTGCATTTCTTAGGTAAAGTTCAAGATGTAGTTGAGCCCTTCACCCAGGGAGTGTGCTGTGTACCCTCATGTTGTGCGAGAGCTTACCAATCACTCTCCCTCCACATTGAATTCAATGTGTTCTTTTCTTGTGTGGGCTAGGGTGTGGCAGGTAGTTGTTTATCTATTGTTTTTGTATTAGTATTGAATGCATTGGATACTTGCTTTTCCATTCTTATGATACTTTGCTAAGAAGAATGTGCTTTAACTCCATCTAGGGAAATACAAAACATGCAAAGTCCCCATCTTTTTTATTGATGAACAGTATTCCATGGTGTACATATACCACAGTTTATTAATCCATTCATGAGTTGATGGGCATTTGGGTGAATTTTGGGAAAAAAAACAACAACACACCATTTTACCATAAGGATATTTGCACTAGAATATTTATTGAAACGTTCCCCTTTTTTTCCTTTTAACATTTTCTAGATTATCTATAATAGAAAAAAAAGTTTTTAAAAATGTCTAATGAACTAAGTTTTTATTCTCACCTTCAGTTTAGTTATCACTTACATTCAAGGGCTCCTTCCCCTGAGATCAGCTATGGAAAGATTATTAGGCTTAATCTCTATCATGGAAATGCACGGCCATGTGGTTCAGAAGAAGTGATGTGCCTTGGGTAAACCAGAGCTCTATCTTCTCCAGCGAGTTTCTCCCCAGTTTTCTTGGTATGTTCAGCCTATAGCATTAACCTTAGAGTGGATGCTCTCTCTCCCCGATTTCTGTATATGTTCACCCCAAGGGATAGATACCAGAGCGAGTGTGCTCATAACCACCCTCAGCAGTCTTCCGATGGTGGTGAGAATTTTGGGGAGGATGGAAAGAGAAAACAGATAGGTGGCATGGTTTTTAAAGTTTTACCATTTCAATCAGTCTCACTGATTGGATTGGAGAAAAAGCAGACAGTTATCCCAGTTAATTGCATTTAATGACAGAGACAATTGCTGTTTCAAAATGTTGCCGTGTCCACTTCATCTTACAATCAGTTCCCGACTGTGAACATTTTAATTGTGTGATTTTAATTTCACTTCTGGAAAGGAACTTCAGAGGGGGATGCAGCAGAGGAGCTCCATTAACAAGATGATGCTCTCTCTGCACCCAGTGGTGGCCCTAATCCACCTGCATCAGCTGATGCCTCTCTCAAGGACACCCGCATCTTTCCCATCGGCACATTTATAATATTATATCCTGTTGAAATGTCGTGCTCTTAAACATCTTTGAGGAAGGCACACAGCTTGGGCCCATTACTTGTTTATTTATTTTATTTTTTTTAAGAGTACAAACCAACTGGTATTTATAAGTTAATATTGGAAGAATTAATATTTTATAATGCTTAAAACTTCCCATCCAGTAACTGGTTCATTTTTCTTGCTTTTTCATTTAAAGTAAATTTATTTCAGGTTAATGCGGGGGTACAAAGAATCAGGTCAAAATATTTGATTTTGTTAGGTAGAGTCCCTCTTGTGGTTATGTGCCACACACAAAAAGTGTGCCCAACACTCCCATCCTGTGCCCATTCAGTGAGAGCACCCCAACCTCTCCCCCTCCCGCATCACCCCTCACCCCAACTTGAATTGGAATGAGTTTTTCTCCTCTGTGGGCATGCATCAGATCATATACTGGCTTCGTATTAGTATTGAGAACATTGGATACTTGCTTTTCCATTCTTGTGATACTTTACTAAGAAGAATGCATTTCAACTCCATCCAGGATATTACAAAAGAGGTGAAGCGACCCTGTTTTTTATGGCTGAATAGTATTCCACAGTGTGCACATACCATGCCTTGTTTAAATGAAGTGGCCCCACTGGTCTGCAATGGCCATGCACCCACTAGGGGACATAAAAGCCTGCAGGCAGAGATTTCGGGGATCCCATGCTCCCCTAGCAGTGCCCTCTCACTGGGTGAAGCTGCACCTGTGTGAAGAAAGTCCTGGGGAGTGGACTTCAACTTGATAGGAAGAAATTAGGAGCAAGACAGCTTCTCCATTCCCACCTTCCACCTCTGCCCCTTGGGGCAAGGTGCTGCCACTCTCCTGCTCACAGCCAAGGCCAAATCTCTAAGGACCGAGGGGTCTGGAGGGACTTTCTCAGGTAAGCAAGGCACGGTCCCTGCCAGAGGCCAGCACCTTCTGCCCGCCAGGCCCTGCCTGCAGGGGCTCTTCTCACTAGCCTCGTGGCATTGGTTTTGGAGTAGGTTTTGAGGATAGTGTAGCTCCGGGAAAGGATCTGGTCCACTGTGGAGTTGAGGGTGCTGGGTAATGGCGACCCACCACATCTGTAAGCAAATGAAGCGCAATGGAAAGAAATCCTCTTAAAAGACCATATTGCCCTTACTTTACCTTCCACAACATCACATAGTACTGGTGCTCGCATCCACCAGGGCATGTGTCTTCCTTGCTGTCCCTCACCCCTGTCCCACCCACAGTCCTCCAGGTCCCAGGCGGTAACACAGGCTCTATGAGTTGCCAAACTCTGCCTGTGATTCTTTTGGACCCCAAGTGACCTAACTGATTCTTCATAAAGGAATGAAGTGCCCGCAAGTCTATGTCATCTGTTCAGCCTCAGGATGCCAGGTCCCTTCCCGTCCGTCTGCCATGTGCAGGCTTAAGGGATCAAAGACAGAGAAGGCCCAGAATGCCTGCGGCTCATCCAAATGCCATCTCTCTACATGGAGGACCCATTTTTTCCTATGAGCTGCTATGGGGTTGTCTATTCAAAGAAAGGTCAGATAAATATACTCCCCGAAACAAAGTCTCCACAAAGGCAGTGGCTAAGCTCCAGCATAAATCAACCAGAAGCTGAAAGGCCACCCACAGAACACCCACCTCTTTGAAGTGGCACCTCATTCTTCAAGGGGGATCTAGATAAACCTAAGGGATGCAGATAAGTCTCTCCCTTCTCAGGGCAGGTGGAATCGTGCTCCATCCATGAGTGATTTAAATGTGGCTGGTCAGGAAGTCAAGGTACACAGACAGACCCCTCTCCCCACTTTACAAGCACAGAAGCCATGCCAACCACCATTAATTCAGAGCTAGGGACAGGGGAATGGTACACAGGGTGTCTTAGCTAAATAGGAATGGATTTTATTTTTAAGGGTTAGCTTCAGTTGCTTCCAATTCCTTGAAGGGGGTCATTTGACAGACTTAAGCAGCAGGCCAGGAGCAACCATGGCCGGAGAAATTGCTTAGAACTGTTAGGCATTAGTTTAGCTTCATCAGTATTGAGACCACAGTGGAGACGTTTTTGCTGAGCTCTTATGATGTGTGGTTAAGAAAGAAAGAACAACAATTTTCTGTTTGCTTAAGGCATAGTAAGTTCAGAAAACATCAGGCATATTTTCAAAGCCAGCAGGGCTTCAGGAAAGGATAAAGGGATATAATTTTTAAGGAAATACACAGAATTCGGATGGAAATTTTACAGAGGAGGCCCTGCAAGGGTACCACTCTTGAGGGCTGTGATGTTAGTGTCGGGTTGAATATGTGTGTGTGTGTGTGTGTGTGTGTGTGTTGGACAGATGTCCCCTGCTTTGCTACTAACACCCTGATCCTTGCCACTGGTCCTCAGGAAATGTTGGCTGCCACACACAGCTTACTTCACAAATCAACCACCTGCTAATCCCTTGCAATCCTCAAGTTTCCTTCAACCATAAAAATGTTCCCCTTGGTCTTATGGAAACACTCCTTCCTCCCCTGCTGCGGGAAGAGCCTCCGCCTGTACCTGCAGCCTTTACTCTTTGCTGCCTCGTGTCCTCCACTTCCTCACTCCCGTGGGGAACCCTGCAGCGTGCGCTCCAGAGACACCCTTCCCAACGTCAAGAGGTGCCCACACATTGCACGGCCTCCCTGCCTCACACCCCCGCCCTCTCCGACCTATCTTCTGTTTTGCTTCTAGAGCATACTTTTGTTGGTAAGAAAATATGCATATTACAAACGTTAAAATGTTATCAGATTGCAAATGTAATATAGACTAGTGACTTTTTAAAAACTTTAAAAATTATACGAGAGGGCAGAATTTTAAAAGTCTTCCTCTCTCCATCTCTCTTTCTCCGTGGCAGTGGGATTGCGGTGCATTCCTGCACCACGGTGCCCCAGCCCTGCATGCCCGGAGCTGCTGCGGTCCTTTTCACCCGGGTACTGTGCTTCACGTTGCCCATGTGCTGCCGTTTATTCAGCAGCTCTATTTACCCTCCCATAGAAAGGGTACAAGGGTATTAATTTTCTAAGCTCTTTGCCAGCCACTAATTCATCGCTCTCTGGAGATAAGTCCTACTTAATTCTCCTGAAATCCCACCTCACTTGCCTCCTGTGTCTCTAGGTTCTCTCCTCCTCTGGCTGCTCCTCTGAACTCTCTCTGCCCCTTGAAGGGACCCCCTCCAACTTCCTGCCATCTGCCAGCCCTGTCTTCCCTTGCTTCCTCTGTGGTCACTTTCTGTGGCTCTGACTCAGCTTTATGCTGCTTAATTTTCTTAACCAAGTATTTCTTGATCTTCACAACCAGCCAGGCACGGTTCCAGGCAGGGTCTTAGCAGAGAACAGAGCAGATGAGACTCCCTGCTCCCCCGATGCACCTGCACACATTGGGGAGATGACCAGCAAAGAGGTGAAATATACGATTTGTTAGATACTCAGGAGCACTAAGAAGAAATGAGGGGGAGGAACTGGGCCAACAGGTGTGTGCCATGATGCCAGGCTGATTTTTCTACTTTTTGTATAGATGGGGTCTTGCTTTTGCTCAAGCTGGTCTTGAACTCCTGGCCTCAAATGATCCTCCTGCCTCAGCTTCCTAAAGTGTTATGATCACAAACATGAGTTATACCACACACTGCCATTAATATTTCTTAATAGTTTGTTTCTTCCTCACTTCTCTTCCCTAAATCTCTTCTTTCAGAATTGGACTCTGAAAACACATCCCTGGTCTCATCGTTCTTTAGCTTAAGAACCTTTGCTGGGTCCTTGTTGCCACGGGTAAAACAGGCCTGACTTCCTTGTTGCACACCATTCTCCAACCAGACCCAACTGCTTGCTGCTCCCTAGATGTGCTCCAAGGTTCCCCCTCTTTCCCTTCCCAAAGCCCCTCCCTCAGGAATAATAAGAACTGACATTGTGGGGCCCCCAATAAGTACAGGCATGGTATTCATTGCATGAATGTCCTCATCAGAATCTCATATCAGTGAGGTAGGGGTTCATATCTCCCTGTTAACAACAAGTAATCTGAGGCTCATAAAAGTTAAGATACTTCATTTTGACTTTGGCCATAAAGCTACCAAATGGTGGAGTCCAATTCAAACCAGGTTGGTTGGACTTCAGAGCCTTGGGCTTAACCTGTGCTCATGGCTTCTCCCTGCCACCTGTGCCAAGAAAATGGGCAGGAGGCAAGTGACCAGGGAGAGGTGATAAGTAAAACTGACATAACCTGTGGACAAACTAGATGGGGGTCCCCCCAATAATTGCAAGATGTATATAATAGCAAAATGTTCATTTATGCATCCTGTTTATTGTAATTTTGAGTAAATGATCTAATGGAACTCCTACTGTCATGCTGACTGTAGCAGCAGTAAGGAACATAATTACAAGTGTCTGCAGACATCAGCAAGATGGCAGGGTGGACAGCTCCAAACTCCCATCTCTCCATAGAGACACTGAACCAGAAACTGTCAGAACCAACTCTGTCAAAAGTCTAGAAAACAGTCAAACTTCTGTAGCTACCAAAATTAAGGAAAGGCACCTTTAAAATAGCAGAAGAACTTTGTGGAATTTTCCTTTGCCCTTACCCTACCTTCTCCCTGACTTGGGGGCAATCTCAGTGACAGTGCCTATGTTCCCAATATGGGATCCTGGTTATTGATTCCAGAGGAAACAGAGCACACTTTATTTGCAAAGTCTTGTGCTTTTCTGTTCTAACCCATATAGGGGCTACCTGAAGTACTGAAGCAAAGCATTTGTCTTTTTCTAATGTGGAACTCACACAGGGTGGAAAAGACGTGGGCAGTGCTTAAAAACATTGTAAGGCAAATGAAGAACTTCACAGCTGCCTGGGGGGGGGGGGGGGGAGAAAGAGGCAAATCTGGAGAGAGAGTTTCTTTGGGCAATTAGGACATTCAAAGTCACTCATGTATGTATACTGGGGAACTTAGAAGGCCAAGGGCAGGCTTAGAACATGATGACGCAAGTTCGGAAAAGACCATGAAGATCCAAAGCTTTCACCACTGGCTGATTTGAAGGCTGAGGCAGAACTGCAAACAGCCTGACTGAGTGTTAAAGGAATGCCTCAACATAGAGCAAATACGCAAAGAATGGGAGAAGTTGTTTTGTTTGGTTTTAGAGCTCTTGACATTCAAGGAAATTTTAATCAAAACATCAACCACAAGCTAAGCCTTCTGCAAGAAGGAACAGCAAAATTTGGGGAAAGAGGAAAATATGATCTCCAGAGATAACACACTATAGCATCTGAATGTCCACTTTTCAACAAAAACAATCACAAAGCATACAAAGACACAGGAAAGTATGGACTGGCTTTTTCCAAAGGAAAAATTAATTGACAGAAACTATTTCTGAGAAAGCCCAGACAGTGATTGGGCTTATGTTAAATCAACTCTCTTAAATATGCTCAAAGAACTGAAGGGAATTATGGACAAATAATTAAAAGAAATCAGAAAACAAAATGATGTATGTACAAAATGAGAATATCCATAAAGAGATAGAAATTTTACAAAAGAACCAAACAAGGTCTGGAATGGAAAAGTACAAAAACTAGAATAAAAAAATTGCTAGACAGGGTTGACACCAGATTTGAGAAAGGATAATGAAAGAATCAGCAAACTAGAAGACAGGATAAATGAGATTGCCCAGTCCAAGTAGCATAAAGGAAAAAGAATGAAGAAAAATGAACAGAGTCCCAGAGATCTGCAGACACTCTCAAGTATAACAATGTATTCATAAAGGAAGTTCTGGAAGAAGAGGAAAGAAAGCGAAAGGGGCAGAAAAAATATTTGAAGAAATGACTGATACTTCCTGAATTTGATGAAAGACATGAAAATACATATCAAGGAAGCTCAACTAACTCTAAGCCAGATAAACTCAAAGAGATCCACATTAAGACACATTGTCAAAAGATAAAGACAAAGACAGAGTCTTGAAAGCAGTGAGAATTAAGTGAATCATCATGTATAAGAGACACTTAATAATATTAGCAGATGATTTCTTATCAGAAGCAGGTGGAGGCCAGAGTTGGTGGAATTTTTATTTATGTGTTTTTAAAAGTGTTGAAAGGAAAAAACCCAAAACATCAAAATCTGTTGTTTCTGGTCAGAGTTCTCCAGAGAAATGAAACCAACAGGAGATATGTGTATTTGACACATACTTACTATGATCCACCACTTATTATGAGATTATGTCCTGATAAACCCATTTTAAGTTGGAGATATTGAAAATGTATTTAGTGTACTTAACCTATAGAAACACCATAGCTTAGCCGAGTATACTTTAAACACCATAGCTTAGCCTAGTATACTTTAAATGTGCTCAGAATACTTACACTTACCCAGTTTACAGTTGGGTTAAATCATGTAATACAAAGGATATTTTGCAATAAAGTGTTGAATATATCATGTAATTTATTAACTACTGTACTCAAAGTGAAAAACAGAATGGTTGGCTGGGTGCTCACCATTAATGTACATAGCTGAAAGCATAATTATATAATCAAAAAATCATTAAGTTTGGGCGGTGCCTGTGGTTCAAAGGAGTAGGGCGCCAGCCCAATATGCTGGAGGTGGCAGGCTCAAACTCAGCCCCAGTTTAAAAAAAAAAAAAATCATTAAGTTCAACCATTGTTAAGTCAAGGACTATCTGTATATACGTGTGTGTGTGTGTGTGTGTGTGTGTGTGTGTGTACAGAGATTTTAAGGAATTGGGTGACAGGTCAGGCTGGAGACACAAGGAGAGTTCCTATGTTGCAGTCTTAAGGAGAATTCCTTCTTTTTAGAGGAACTTAAATATTGGTTCTAGTAAGATCTTCAACTTATTGGATGGGGCCAACTGAAAGTTTTTCCCCTAAGATCAGGAATGAGGCAAGGATGCCCACTTTTGCCAGGTCTCTTCAACATAGTATTAGAAGTACTAGCCAGAGAAATTAGTCAAGAAAAAGAAATAGATAGCATCCAAATTGGAAAGGAAGAAGTAAAACCACCTGTATTTGCAGAAGGCATGATCTTATATCCACAAAACTCTAGTTTTCTAAAAACCAAAAACCTGTTAGTGCTAATAAATTAAATCAGCAAAATTGAAGGATGCAGAATGAACACAAAAGTAATTTTATTTCTATGGCCAGTAATGAATAATCTGAAAAGGTAGTAAAGAAAATAATTCCATTTACAATAGGATCTAAAAGAACAAAACACTTAGGAATAAATTTAAGCAGTGAGGTGCAAGTCTTGTACACTGAAAACTACAAAATTTGCTAAAAGAAATCAAAGAAGACCGAAATAAATGAAAATATATCCTGTATGCATAGACTGAAGGACTTAATATTGTTCAAATGACAATACTACAAAGATAATTATGCATGTTCAATACAATCTCTATCGCCACCCAAATGGTATTTTATGTAGAGATGAATTCCCTAAAATTTATAAGGAATTTCATGGGACCCACAAAAGTCACAGAGAAAGAACACAGTCTTAAGAAAGAACACAGTTGGGGCACTCGCATTCCCTGATTTCAAACCTTAATATAGAGGACTGCTTGAACTGAAGAGTTTAAGACCAGCCTGAGCAAGAGCAAGACCTTGTCTCTATTAAAAAGAGAAAAAGTAGCCTGGCATTGTGGTAGGTTCCTGTAGTCCTACCTACTTGTGAGGCTGAGGCAGGAGGATTGCTTGAGCCTAGGAGTTTAAAGTTGCTGTGAGCTAGACTGATGCCACAGCATTGTAGTCTGAGCAACAGAGTGAGACTCTGTCTCGAAAACCAAAAACCAAAAACAAAAAACCTTCCAAAAAGCTACAATAATCACAACAATGTGTTATTGGTATAAAGACAAACAGAACAATGGAATAGAATTGAGAGCCTAGAAGTAAAGCTTCACGCTGACTAATGTGAATGAATGGCCAATTGATTTTTGATATGAATGCCAAAGCCATTTAATAGATAAAGAATAGTCTCTCTTAACAAAAGGTGCTGGGAAAATTGGATATCCACATGAATATCTTTTGAATGAAGTTGGGTCCTTACATTATACCAAATACAAAAATTAACTCAAAATGAATCAAAGATCTAAATTTAGAAATTATATTTGAAGGAAGTTTCACAAAACAATTTAGAAATTCTAAAACTCTTAGAAGAAAACATGGGGAGAAATCTGTATAATCTTAGATTTGGCAAGGGTTTGTTTCTTAAACAGTAAAGCACAGGCAACACAAGAAAAAAAAAAATAGATAAATTGCACATCATTAAAATTAAAAGTCTTGGGCTGGGTACACTGGCTCACACTTGTAATCCTAGCACTCTGGGTGGCCAAAGTGGGTGGATTGTTTGAGTTCTAAAGTTTGAAATCAGCCTGAGCAAGAATGATAAAAAAATAATAATAACCCCCCCTACCCCCCAAACTGGCTGGGTGTTGTGTTCCATGCCTGTAGTCCCAGCTCCTCAGGAGGCTGAGGCAAGAGGATCCCTTAAGCCCAAGAGTTTGAGGTTGTTGTGAGCTATGATGCCAGGGCACTCTACCCAGGGTGACAGAGTGAGACTCTGTCTCAAAAAAAAAAAAAAAATTAAAAACTTTGTGTATCAAAAGACATTATCAACAAAGTGAAAAGATAATCAACAGAATGGGAGAAAATCATTTAGCTGATAAGGGACTAGTATTCAGTATATATAGCTGGACACAGTGGCTTGTACCTGTAATCCCAATTTGGGAGACTGAGCAGGAAGATCCTCTGATGCCAGGAGTCTGAAATCAGAATATAGTGAGTTCCTGTCTCTTAAAAAGATATGTGTGCATGTGCACATATGTGTGTGTGCACATGCACTCACACACGAGGTCTGACAATTAAGGTCACCAACTTTCCATCATGCACTTTCATTGGAAGCACTGTACAGATAACTTGGTAAGGTTTCATAACCTTGGTATATCAGTATCTCACAGCTGTGTTTGTGTCTTGCTGAGTAGTGTTCATTATTATGGTTGCATGTTTTTGTGTGCCATCATGAGACTATCAGAGCTTGAGTTAGAGCAACGAACAAACATTAAATTTCTTGCTACCTTGGCAAGAGTAGAAGTGAAATCAGGGAACATGTTAGTCCAAGTTTATAAGGATAATGCCATGATGAAAATGGCAGTGTACAAAATGTGTACAAACGGATTAAACTTTTTTTTCTGAGGAGAGAGAAAGCATCACTGATGAAGCACAGTCAGGGTGACCAGTGATGAGCTGAACTGACAAAACATTGTGCATCAAAATCATCAGTTGACTGTGAGAAGCATAGCAGGCCAAGTAAACATCAGTAGAGAAACAGGAAAGTCTTAGCTGAAAATCTTGGCATGAGAAAAATGTGCACAAAAATGGTCTGGAAGGAGCTCAACACTAAACAAAAAAGAGTCAAAGTTTGCCAAAACATTTGGAGAGGCAAGATAATGTTTTGAGCCATGTTATCACTGGTGATGAAACATGGGTGTACAAATATACCCATGAAATACGGGTTCACACCTTAAACAAAGTGTGAACGTGCACAATGGAATTCAGCCAATTCTTCACAACCAATAAAGTTTCATCAGTCCAAATTAAGAGTCAAAACAATGTTTCTAACTTCTTTTGATTTCAGAGGGATTATTCATTATGAATAATGAATTTGTAGCAACTGGATAAACAGTTAACCAAGTTTACTATTTGGAAATGTTGAAAAGGCTATGTGGAAAAGTTAGACAAAAATAACCTAAAATTTTCAACAAGTCATGGCTCTTGCATCACAACAATGCACCAGCTTACATGGCACTGTCTGTAAGGGAATTTTTTGCTAGTAAACAAATAACTATATTGGAACACACTCTCTACTCACCTGATCTAGCCCCCAGTGACTTTTTTTCCTTACTGGAAGATACAGAAAATATTAAAAGGAATACATTCTGATGGCATTCAAGACATCAGGGGTAATACAACAGACAGCTCTGATGGCCTTTCCAGAAAAAGAGTTTCAAAGTTGCTTCGAAGGGTAGACTAGGCACTGGCATCAGTACACAGCTTCCCAAGGGAAGGACTTCAAAGATGACCACAGTGATGTTCAGAAACAAGGTATGTAGCACTTTTTCTAGGATGAGTTTGAAACTTAATTGTCAGACATTTTTAGATATACATATGTATACACATGTATTGAGGTCTGAATTTATCAGTATATACTGATAAACTTTGTTATCTCGTATAGTGTATATTCTATCTCTTGTAATTTGCAGAAGTCAAATGTGAATTAAGTATTACAATTTTAATACAGTTTTTCCTTTCTTAAAATGTGTATATATTTTTTCAGCACAATCTGTGTGTGTGTGTGCATGAATATTCTTCAGACACAAGAAGAAATGAAGTACTATATCTGCTACACAAGGATGAACTTTGAAAATATGCTAAGTGAAACAAGCCAGCCACAAAAGGACACACATTATATGATTCTACTTCTATATCTAGCCTGGGCAAATGAATAGTGACAGAAAGTGAATGAGAGGTTACCAGGGCTGGGGGTGGGTAGTGGAGAGTTACTGCTTAATGGGCACAGAATTTCTGTTTAAAATGGTAACAGTGATGGTTCCATAATACTGTGAATGTAATTTATATCACTGAATTGTACACTTGGAATGGTTAAAATGGCAAATTTTGTTATGTATATCTTAAATAAAACAAATAGTGAAAATAAAAAACAAAGAAATCGCTGAATTGACAGAAAATGTCAGAGTGGGTTGTGGAGGAGGGACACTCACATACCCTAAGTCTGGAGCAAAAAAAAGGAAAGTGTCTGCAAAGGTCAAGAGGCTGGGGACAGAAAAAGGAAGTAAGGCGGCTCAGAGATCTCTTGAGTGTAGGTTTTTTGTTTTTGTTTTTTTTCCTCAGCAGGCTAAGTTCCATTTTATTTTTAGAGAATGTGAACATAAGCTAAAGGTGAATTATGAGGTGACAGTGGGTGGGGCTCATTAGAGGGGGAAGAAAAGAAAAGTCATTTTTCTCTTCTGCATCCTTAGCTGAGACTACAGGACATTTTAAGCAGCACCACACAGCACTGCTAATGGCCGGAATTGTGCCCCCAGACGTGTGTTGAAGCCTTAACCTCCATTGTGATTACAGTTGGAAATAGGTACTTTAGGAGGTAAAGTTAAATAAGTTCATAGGGTGGGGCCCTAATCTGATAAGATTAGTGTCTTTATGAGAAGAGACACCAGAAATCTTGCCCACTCCCCCTACACCCTCCACTATGTGAGGACAAGCCAGGAAGAGAGCCCTCACCAGAAACCGCCCTGCTAGACCTTGATCAGGGTATTCTAGTCTTCAGACTGTGAAAAATCAAACAAAACAAAACAGATTTCTATTGTTTAAGCCCCTCAGTCTGTGATATTGGTTATGGCAGCCCTCGTAGGCTAAATACAAATACTGAGCTACTTACAGAAGGAAGTTTTATCAGCTGTTCTCCCAGAGAAGGCAACATTCTCTGCCAATTGAAATCCTACCCATCCTTCAAACTCGAACTCAAATGCCATCTCCTCCAGGAGGCCTTGCCTGATTGGCGAGTCAAAACTGATTTTTGTGTACTCTGGATTCCTACAGCATTTTACCTGGAAGAGTCTCAGTTTGGGTCATACAATGGAGTTCATCAGTGCTCAGTCCTGGGCTCTTTTCTCATTCTATATGTTCTCTCCAAGTCAATGACTCATATATTTCTGAGCCTTCTTACATCCTCTTTCTGCCCCCAGCCTCTTGACCTTTGCAGAGCTGACTTGGTACAGCCATCTAGGTAGCTAAAAGCACATGCAAAGCTTAATACAGATGCTCCTTGACTTCACGAGGGGGCTACATCCCAACAAACACATTGTGAGTCAAAAATGCATTTAATACCCTGATAAACCCATCGTAATGTGGAAAAATCGTAAGTGCAACCACTATAAGTCCAGATGCACCTCCATTTATAACGGAGTTGCCTCCCAATAAACACATCGTAAAGTTGAAAAATCATTTGTTGGGGACTGTCTGTATATAAAATGGAACATATTCCTCCAAATTGAGGTCCATTTTGGTGTTTTCAATTTTAGTGGAGAATACCTCTATCCATCAGCCCTGTTTCAAACCAGATGCTGACTGGATCTGGGTGACATTTTCCTTACCCTTGCCACCCACATCCATCCTCTCAGGGAAAATATTGTTTTTACTTTGATCCATTGACCCCTTTATGGATTTCCCAGTCCAAGCTACTCTCATCTCAACCCTGGACCAAGCCAACGATAGCCTTTTGACTTTTCTTTCCTGCTCCCAATCATGGCCCCCTCTGGTCGTGATTCCCAGGGCAGCTGGGCTTTCGTCTCTCTGCCTAAAACTTGTTCTTGGATCTGCAAAATCTGGCCTCTGTCTACCTCTCCAGCCTTATCCCCTCTTCAGTTCTACAGATACATGCCTCCACCCTTTACAGGCATTAGTCTCTCTTCCTGGAAGGCTCTTTCCTTTCTTTACGTGGTTAGATTTTACTCATTTCTCTCAAATGTAATTTTCTCAAATGAGCCTTTCCAGACCTCTTCCTCCTATCCAATTATGGCCAGTCACAGGTTGCACTATAGTGACATTCCCACGGGGCTCTCTACTCTAGGAGCTTTGGCCCAGCTGTGGCTTAGTGGTCAACAATGAGAAGGTCACTTCCAGGACATACATTATTTTCTCACCGTGCGTCTTCAATACCTGGAAAGGTGTCTGACACATACCAGATGCTCAATTCATGTTGGGTGCATGAATGACTAAAAGAGTTTCAGCACTGCTATTTTCCAGCCTCTTGAGTTGTGAAAATCACCTAATATTCCTGATCCTCAGTTTCCCAATTCATAACGCAGGGTTATGTAATGTTTTCTACTGAGAATATTTGTGTACCCTGTTCCACATTCAGTGAGCCTACAGCTCATTTTTTCCTGCCCTTATATCCAAATTGTGGAAGCTGGAGGATGCTGTCATCCTGCGTAGCGGGGGCTCTAGAAGGACTTTCCGGAGAAGGTGGCACTTGATCGGGGTCTGAGGAAGGAGGCCCAGGACGCAAAGTGCATGGATGCTGGGCGGCGGGGGAGCATAGGGGTGCACGCGGCAGGGTGGCCCACCTTGCAGACCCTCCAGGCGGAAGGTGCGGTGCTCCACAGACAGGCCCACCGCGCTGTACGGCCCATAGCGTAAGGAGACCACCGCCTTCTCGGGCATGGCCAGGCCACCGGCAACCTGCAACCTACAGCTGGGGCAGCGAAGCAACACTTGTTGCCAGGCAACGCTCTTGGGGCCCTCTGTCGAGGTGGGCGTGGCCACTGGAGGGCGTGGGCGGGGCGGGGGCGGAGCTCCAGGATCCTCCCCACCCTGCGCGCGAGTGACTCTTGCAACCCTCACCGCCGGGTAAACACTCGAGTTCAACCTGGTGTGGAAAGTGCTAATGATCAATAACCAAAAACCCAACATTTACGGGAAGTTACAGCAATTTTGTGTCATACGGCATGCTAAGCACTTGCCATGTGTATTTCATTTAAACTTTTTACCACCTCTGGGAAGTACGTTGTAGTTGGTGTGTTTACAAAACTGAGGCTCAGAGAGGCCAACTAACCTCCCCAAGGGAGGCAGGTAGTGTGGATTGGGAACCCTTGCCTATGTTTTGTATTGGTTCAGTATATTTGTTCACCGTTCCATTTTTGTTCTCTTACTTTAGGCTGTTTGGTGGAGATGAGCTTCCTTTCATTTGCTCCGTTTTGCACATCGGAATGTGGACTAAGGGACGTCCACCACTTCTAGGCTTGGCCTGGAAAAGTCTCCACCACACCTGCTGTCGCCTTCTCCTCGCCCGTAGCCAGACAGAGAATTCAGGGAGGCCCGGAGGTCCCAGGGGGATGCTAGACCCAAAACGTGGGAGGAACCTGGGCTCCTGTATAGAGGATCACCCATCTGCATTCGTTGGTGACAGAGCAAGAAGGAAACATTATTCAATAATCACTGACATTTGGGGGTTAATGTAGCAGTTAGTCCAACCTAACAAACCTAATACCCTTGCAATTACAGCATAGATCTTTAATTTCTAAAAATCCAATTGTAGTTGATATTTTTACCCTCTTTGAAAAGAAGGATTTAAAAATCCCCTTCCGATTAATTCTTCTCTCAACACACGCTGCTATTATTTTAATTCTCTCCACTTGTACAATATGTTCTGCTGTGATACGTATTTCTTTGATGAGAATTAGTTCGTATGTGATTGGTAAATAAATAGAGGAATGATGTCAGTAGAATTTTGCCATTATTTGGGTCACAAGTAATTTCCCCCAGTGCATTAGTATTATGTACCACCAAATAAAAACCTTGGAACTACAACTCAGCTGAACTGGCAAACTCTAGAGGAAACCAGGACTATACACGATGTCATTGCTCTTCCTTTTTGTTCAATGTTGCCACATGTCCTACTTTGAAAAAACTAATTTTCTGGTTCTCCCTAAACTTTCTACACATTTTAAAAGGCAAAAATCTTCTATTTGCCATATAGATAGATAGATAGATAGATAGATATAGATATTTGTTTCTTTGTTTTTTTGAGACAGATTCATACTATGTTGCCCTCCGTAGAGTGCAGTGGCATCACAGCTCACAGAAACCTCAAACTCTTGCACTTAAGTGATTTGATTCTCTTGCCTCTGCCTCCCAGGTAGCTGGGACTACAGGTGCCTGCCACAATGCCCGGCTATTTTTTTGTTGTGGTTGTCATGGTTGTTTAGCTGGCGTGGGCTGGGTTCAAACCCACTAGCCCTGGTATATTGGCCAGTGCCCTACCAACTGAGCTATAGGCGCCAAGCCTATTTGCCATATTTTTATTAGAAATTTAACTTTAACTTTGCTAAAAGTTTTATAAGGATTGTTGTTTTCAAGGCTGCATATATTTATCTCTTATTTTCTGTGGTTTCACTAGAAGGTGCCTATGAATAGCTTTCTTTCATTTATCTTGCTTGGTATTTGTTGAGATTCTTGAAACTGTGAGTTAAGGTCCTTCTTCAGTTTGTGGGGAAGTTCGAGCCTTTACTTTCTCACCTATTGCATCTATTTAATTTGCCATTCACGGATTCCAGTTAAACATGTTAGTCCTTCTCCTTGTATTCTCCATGTCTCTTCTCTTTTGTGTTTTTTTTTTTTTTCCTTCCATGCTTCTTGTGGGGTTGTATATATGTGTGCATGCATCCAGTCATTTTTACTGTAATACGGTTTACTAATTTTCTTTTCAGCTATCTCTTAACTGATAATAAAGCTATCAATTTGGTAGTTCAATTCAGTTATTTATTTTTTAATTCTAGAATTTCAGTTTGTTCTCTTTTCAAATCCACAGTGCCACTTTTAATAGTTAACCAGTTTCTTGCCGCGTTTTTTAGGTTTGGCTTTCTTGCCTTCATCATGGTAAAGGTAGTTACTTCATAGTCTCTGAGAATGCACTGTTGGAGAACACTCTGCTTTGTAGGTCATGATTTCTACTGCCTTCTTCTGGGCATTTTTGCCTGTTCTCCCGGAGTGCTGGTTTGTTTAATTGTGTACTGGACATTATACTAAGAAAAAATTATTTGTAGAAACAATTCGAGGCTGAAGATGATATTATTTTCCCCTGTAGATGATTTTTCAAATTTACTCCTAGTTGTACCAACAACCCAGGATCATCTTAATACAGTTTCAGGCCTTGAGATTTTCTGAGCCATTAGATGACTTTAAACTGGGCTGGAGTGCGTGTGGAGATCAGCTTGTTTCTATTTTCTCCACATTCCTACAGGTGAGTTTTTTTGGATCATAGCCTAATGAGGCTGGTGGGTTAGGGTTTCCCCTTCCTTGGTGGTGCTGGACTCTAGTTTCACATGCTAGTGAAATGAAAATGACACAGCCCATCTTGACTGGGGTAAAAGCAGCCTCAAGGCTACCCCTATTTACTCCTGCCCTCTCCCTGATTTTGCTCTAATAAGCTCTTTTATACTTTTTTGAAGGAAGATTCAGGCTCAGTACACATAGCACAGTGGTTACAGTGCCAGCCACATACACATACACCAGCCACAGACATCAATCCTGGCCCGAGCCAGCTAACCAACGGCAGGCACCTGTAGTCCCAGCTGCTTGGGAGGCTGAGCCCAGGAGTTTGAGGTTGCTGTGAGCTGTGATGCCATGGCACTCTACCGAGGGTGACATAGTGAGACTCTGTCTCAAAAAATAAAATTAAATTTAAAAAAGGAAGATTCAAAAAAAGATATATGCCAGATTTTTGAAGATCTCTTCTGTAGGAAACTTAGTTTGAATCAGCTAGTCTGCCATTACCAAAAGCAGAAGTTTCCTGTTGAGAATTTGGCTTAAGTTGCCTTAAATCTAGAGATCAGGATGGGGAAACTGACATCTTTCTGAGGCCTTCCTATTGGTGAACGTGGAATACCTCTCCTCTATTTAGACTGTCTCCAATGTCTTTCAATACAATTTCAGCGCATAGTTCTTCATGTTAGATTTGTTCCTAAACACTATTGTAAATATCTTTTAAACTGTCATTATATTGTTTGTTGCTGGTGTCTAAAATTAAGTTGACTTTTGTATACTGATCTTATATAAGCTACTTTGACTTTTAAAAATTATTTTTATTAATTTATTTGTTCTTTTGAGTTTTCTGTGTAAACAATCACATTGTCTGCAAACAGTGACAGTTTTCTTTTCTTTCTTTTTTTTTGATTGATTGATTTTTATTTTATTTATTTTTTATTAAATCATAGCTCTGTACATTAAGACAGTTTTATTAGCTGTGTACATTAAGACAGTTTTATTTTCTTTATTAAGCCTTTCTCTTCCCCCCTTCCTATTGCACTGGCTGGAATCAGTGCAATGATGAATAGAAGTGATGGGAGTACCTATCCTCTGTCCTAATTCTAAAGGGAAGGGAACACCTCTAACATCATTTAGTATGACGTATATTGTAGGGTTTTTTGTAGATGTTCTTTGTTAGGCTAAACTGATTCTTTTCTAATTCCATTTTGTGATGAGTTTTTTAATTGATAAATAATATTTGTACATATTTGTGAAGTACATGGATATTTCGTTACATGCATAGAATGTGTAATGAGTAAGTCAGAGTATTTAGAGTATCCATCACTAGAAGTATTTATCATTTCCATGTGTTGGAAATATTTCAAGTCCTTTCCTCTAGCTATTTTGAAACATATAATACATTGTTGTGACTATAGTCACCCTACTCTGCTATTGAGCATTATAATCAATTCCTTCTGTCTAACTGTAGGTTTGTACCTATTCGCCAACCTCACTTCATCCCCACCCCCCGTCAATACTCTTCCCAGCCTCTGTACTATCATTCTACTCTGTACTGCCATGAGATCAACTTTTTAGCTCCCACATATGAGTAGGAACACGCACCATTTGTCTTTCTGTGCATGACTTATTTCATTTAACACAATGACCTCCTGTTCTATCCATGTTGTTACTAATGACATGATTTTATTTTTTAATCGCCGAATAGTATCTCATTGTGTAGATACACCACATTTTAACATCCATTTTTCCATTGAGAGATATTTAGATGGATTCCATGTCTTTGCTATTGTGCGTAATGCTGCAATAAACATAAGGGTTCAGATGTCCCTTTAATGTAATGATGTTTTTTCCCTTTGGATCAATACCCAGTAGTGGGATTGCTGGATTTTATAGTAGTTCTGTTTTTAAGTTTTTGAGAAATCTACATACTATTTTCCATAGTGGCTACAGAATTTTCTTGCCATCAACAGTGTATAGGATCTTTTCTCCACATCTTATCAACTGTTATTTATTTTTTTTAATAATGGCCATTTAACTGGGGTAAGATGATATCTCATTGAGGGTTTTATTTGTATTTCCCTGATGATTAGTGATGGTGAGCATTTTTCGTATACTTGTTGGCCACTTTATTTTACCCACTTTTTAATGGAATTATTTGTTGTTGTTATTTTCACTGTTGAATTATTTGAGTTCCTTGTGTATTTTGGCTATTAGTCCCTTGTTAAATAAACAGTTTGTGATTATTTTCTCCCATTCAACAGGTTGTCTCTTCATGCCACTCATTGTTTTCTATGGTGTGCAGAAGAAGCTTTTTAGTTTAATAAAGTCCCGTTTGTTTGTGGGTTTGTTGCCTGTGCCTTTGAGGTCTTAGCCATAACAGCTTTGCTTAGACCAATATCCTGAGGTTTTTTCTGTATGTTTTCTTCTAGTAGTTTTGTAGCTTTGGATCTTACATTTAAACCTTTAATTTGTCATGAGTTGATTTTTGCACATGCCGAAAGATAAGAGACTAGTTTTATTCTTCTGCTTAAGGAGATACAATTTTCCTAGCACCATAATTGAAGAGGGGTCCTTTCCCCAATGTATGTTCTTGGTGCCTTTGTTGAAAATCGGTTGGCTATACGTGGATTTATTTCTGGGTTCTCTATTCTGTTCCATTTGTTTATGTGTCTGTTTTTATACCAATATCATGCTGTTTTGGTTGCATTATCCTTGTACCATGTACATACTACATACATCTTGAAGTTAGGTAGTGTGACATCTTTCTGTCACAGCTTTGTTATTTTGTTTTTCTCAGGATTACTTTAGCTATTTGGGCTCCTTTTTGGGTTCCATACAAATTTTAGGATTGTTTGCTCTGTTTTTGTGAAAAATGATATTGGGTACGTTGATAGGGATTGTGTTGATTTGTAGGTTGCTTTGGGTAGTATAGTAATTTTAACAATATGTTCATTAATTCTTCTTACCCATGAGCATGGAGTGCCTATTTGTGTATGTCCTGTTCAGTATCTTTCATCACTGTTTCATAGGGTGTATTTTTGTTGGTTTGTTTTACAGAGGTTTTTCTCTTCTTTGGTTAAATGTATTCCTGAGGTTTTTTTTTTTTTTTTTTTTTTTTTTTTTTCCTGGTAGCTATTATAAAGAGGATTATTGATTTCTTTCTTAGTTCATTATAGGTGTATAGAAATACTGTTGATTTGTGTACATTGATTGTGTGTCTTGCAACTTTACTGAATTTGTTTATCAGATCTAAGAGTCTTTTGGTGGAGTCTAGATATAAGACCATGCCATTTGCATAGGGGAACAATTTGTTCTCCTCATTTCCAATTTGGATCCCATTTATTTCTTTCTCTTGCCTGATTGGTTGGACTAGGATGTCCAAGGCTGTGTTAAAAAGGAATGCTGAAAATCAACATCCTTATCGTATTATGGTTCTTACAGGGAAGTCTTTCATATCTTCCCTATTCAGTAGTTTATTAGACATGGGTTTTTCATACAGGACATTCACTATGTTAAGATATGATCCTTCTATGTGTGGTTTGTTAAAAGTTTTTGTCATAAACCTGACTTGAACTGAACATGAACTGTGCATGAACTAAATTTTATCAACGCTTTTTCTGTATCTATTGAGATGATCATATGGTTTTTATCCTTCATTCTGTTGATGTGAAGTATCACATTTATTGATTTGCATATATTGAACCATCTTTGCATCTCTAGGACAAATCCCATTGATCATGGTATGTTATATTTTTGATGTGTTGTTGGATTTGGTTAGCTAGTATTTTGTTGAGGACTTTTACATTGATGTTCACCAGGAATATTTGCTTGTAATGTGTTTGTGTGTGTGTGTGTCCTTGTCTGGTTTGGATATCAGGGGAATGCTGGTTAGGGATAATTTCTTTCTCTTCAATTTTTTGGAATAGTTTGAGGAAAATTGATGTTAGTTCTTCTTTGTTAAGTTTGGTAGAATTTAACAGTAGAGCCTGGGCTTGAATTTGTTGGGAGAATTTTCATTACTGATTCAATCTTGTTATTTATTATTCATCTGTTAATATTTTCTATTTTTTCCTAACTCAATCTTGATAAGTTGCATGTGTCTGGGAATTTCCTCATTTCCTCAGGGTTTTCTAGTCTGTTAGTGAATAGTTGTTCACAAGTCTCTGATGATCCTTTGCATTTCTATAGTATCAGTTGTACTGTCTCCTTTTTCATTTCTAATTTTAATATTATGATCTTTTCTCTTTAAATCTAGTTAATAGTTTATTGATTTTATTTATCTTTTAAAAAGTCAACTTTTTATTTTGTTGATCCTTTGTATTTTGCTTAATCTTTATTTTGTTTAGTTCTACACTGATCTTTATTAGTTCTTTCCCTCTACTAATTTAGAGTTTGGTTCTTCCTTTTCTAATTTCTTGAAGTGCACCATTAATTTTTTTTTATATGAATTCCTTTTTTCCTTCCCTCCCTCCCTCCCTTCCTTCCTTCTATCCTTCCTTCCCTCCCTCCCTCCCTCCTTCCTTCCTTTCTTCTTCCTTTTATTTTTTTTAAGCTTTGCTCTTTCTCTCTCTATCACCCCAGGTAGAGTGCCATGGCATCAGCCTAGCTCACTGCAACCTCAAAATCCTGGGCTCAAGTAATCCTCTTGCCTCAGCTTCCCAAGTAGTTAGGGCTACAGGTACCCACCATGATGCCTGGCTAATTTTTCTATTTTTAGTAGAGTCAGAGTCTTGCTCTTGGCCAGGATATTCTCTAATTTGTGAGCTCAAGCAACTAGTCCTCCCACCTCAGTTTCCTAGAGTGCTAGGATTATAGGTGTGAGCCACCGAGCCCAGACATCTTACTGTTTTTTTAATGTAGGTATTTATTACTATTAAATTCCATATTAGTATTGCTTCATACTCTATTCCAAAGGTTTTTGTATGCTATATTTTGATTTTTGCTTCAAGATAATGTTTTTGTTTAGTCCTTAATTTTTTCTTTGACCCAGTGGTCATTCAGGAGCATGTTGTTTAATTTCCCTGTATTTGTGTAGTTCCAAAGTTCTTCTTGTTATTGATTTCTAGTTTTCTTTCACTGTGGTCTGAGAAGATATTTGATGTGACTTTGATTTTTAAAAATTTGTCAAGACTTGTTTTGTGTCTTAATATATGGTCTGTCCTGGAGAATGTTTTGTGTGTTGATGAGAATGCTGTGTATTCTGGTAGATGTTGGATGGAATGTTCTGTAAATTTCTGTTAGATCTATTCTGGTTAATGTGCAGTTCAAATTCAATGTTTCTTTGTTGATTTCTGTCTAGATGATTTGTCTAATGATGAGAGTAGGGCTGTTGAAGTCCCCAACTATCATTGTATTGAAGTCTATCTCTTCCTTTAGATCTAATAATATTTGCTTTATATACTTGGGTGCTCTGATATTGGATGCATATGTGTTTAGAATTATTATATCCATTTGCTGGATTGATCCCTTTATCATTATACAGGGTGTCCATAAAGTTCATGAGTAATTGCACATGAACTTTATGGACACCCTGTATAAGGATCTTTCTGTCTCTTTTTCTATTTTTGACTTAAAGTTGGTTCATCTAATTTAAATATAGCTATTCCTCCTTATTTTTGGTTTCCATTTACCTGAAATATCTTTTTCCATCCCTTTACTTTCAGTTTGTATGCATCTTTACAGGTGTGGTGAATTTCATGTAAGGACAGCATATAATTGGATCATATTTCTTTATCCATTTAGCCAGTCTATATTATTTAAGTGGAAAGTTTAATCTGTTTACATTCAAGGTCATTATTGATACATGAGGTCTTATTGCTTTCACTTTATTAATTGATTTCTCACTGTTTTGTATATCCTCTCATTAGCTCTCTTATTTCTATTACTGTTTATCATTGTGGTTTGGTGGTTTTCTGTAGTTTTATGATTTGAGTCCTTTCATTTCCTTATTTGTGGGTTTGTTCTACCAGCGGTCTTTATACTTTCATATGTTTTCATGATGGTGGATATTACCCTTTTATATCCAGGTGTAGGATTCCCTTAAGCATTTCTTCTTGCGTCACTCTAGTGGTGATGAATGCTCTCAGCTTTTGCTTATCTGGGAAAGATGTATTTTTCCTTCATTTATGAAGGATAACTTTGCTGGATATAGTATCCTTCGCTATCAGGTTTTTTGTTTTTTTTTTTCCTTTTAGTACTTTGAATATATTATCCCATTGTCTCCTGGTTTGTAAGATTTCTGCTTAGAAATCTACTCTTAGTGGAGGTTCCTTTATATATGATTAGATGTTTTTTCTTGCTGTTTTAAAATTCTTTCTTTGTTTTTGACTTTTGACAGTTTGACTATAATGTGCTGTTGGAAAGACCTTTTAAAATTCTATCTATTATATTTGGAGAGCTCTAAGCTTTCTGTATCTGGATGTCTAAATTTCTTACTTGACTCAGGAAGTTTTCAGCTACTATTTTTTAAAATAGGGCTTCTAGTCCTTTAATTTCCTCTTCACCCTCTGAGATACTAAAAATTCAAATATTTGATTGCTTTATGTTGTTCCATATGTCACAAAGGCTTTGCTTATTTTTTAAAAAATCCTTTTTCTTTATTTTTGTCTGATGGAGTTATTTTAAAACATCTGTTTTAAAATTCTGAATTTCTTTCTTCTGCTTGTTCTAGTCTATTGTTGAAACTCTTGAATGCATTTTTTTCCTCTCAATGAATTCCTCAGTTACAGGATTTCCATTTAGATCTCTTTGTGATCTCTATCTCTTTGGTAAAATTATCATTCATATCCTGAATTGTTTTTCTGATTTGTTTGTATCTTTCATCTGTTTTTCCTCAAATCTCCTTGAGCTCCTTTAATATTAATATTTTTATTTCCTTGGCATTTTATACATTTATTTTTTATTGGGATCTATTGCTGGAAAATTATTGTGCTCCTTTGAAGTAGCTATATTTCCTTGCTTTTTCATGTTTCTTGTGTCTTTACCTTGATATCTGCACATCTGATGTAATAGCTGCTTCTTCCACCATTTTGGATTTGCTTTCATAAGGGGAGGGGGATTTTTCTTGAAGATATGTCTATGGTGTTGGTTGGGTAGGGTACTTCTGATTCTGGGTGCATGCAGTAGTTTAGTATCTGTATAATTTCTTCAGTTGTAGACAGCATCAGTTGTGCCATTTTCCTCAGTGGCTTAATGTGCAGTTTTTGGTGGAGGCTATGGCAATATTTTACTGGAGATGTGGATGCCAGGTGGACCATCCTTGGGGCCCTGTGGCAGCAGTAGTAGGCTGAACATACCTGTCCTTGGGCCCCAGAATAGTATATGCTGGCAGTGGTGTTAGTGTGTCCAAGAGGGCTGATTCTTTGATCTCCAAGCAGCTTGCTTGGGTGCTGGCAGTGGCAGTGGTAGACTGGGCATGTTGGAGAGTCCTCAGGTCACCAGGCAGCAGGTATGGTGTGGGTGACGGCAGTAGTAGTGGCAAGACAACCCTCAGGCTACCAAGTGATTTGCACTGGTGTTGGCAATGGTTGCTCCAGGTCCACAGGTGGCACATGTTGGGTAAATGCCAGGATGGGTGGGCCCATCCTCAGACTCCTGGCATGAGTGCCAGGTACCAGTGGTAGTGGATGGGACAAGGTACTCCCCAAGCCCTTGGATGGTATGCTTGGACACTGAGGTGAGTGGTGCAGCCAGGATGAGTAGTCTCATCTTTCAGGCTCCCCAATGTGGGTACTCATTATGGTAGGTAGAGGTGGGGCATTCCCCAGGTCCCAGGCAGAGTGCACTGATGGGGATGCCAGCTGTTGTACTCCAGCCCTGTTACTGGGGAGGGTGGAATTGCTTTCAGGACAGCAGCTATAGGCAAGTGACTGAGGTATACTTGCTTCGGCCATTGGCAGGACAGCCTGTCCTCAAGGTGCTTGTAGATAGACTGTAATCCCACTGCTGGAGGCAGCAGGGTCACTGCCAATGGTTCATGCTTTAGCTCTGGTGGCAACAGTGGCTGAGGGTGGGGGATGTCAATGGCTCCAGGGATCTAGAGATACAGGTGCTATTGGTCCCCAGGGAAGGATACATTCTGGTGGGGGCTAGGCTCTCAAAATGGCACCTGGCTGTAGCTGCTTAGGAGTTTGATGATGTGTATGACCCACTGCATGCTCTATCTCTGGAGCAATGGTATTGTGTGGTCTTCAGTCAGCTTCCTATGTTGGTTTCAGGGCCCATGAAAGTCAAAGGGCTTTCCCATGGCGAGGATTGCAGGAGTCCATGGTGAAGATGTGGATTATTGGGGCCTCTCACCTCCTTTTCTGTACACTGGGGAACCCAGCAGGCTGCCCTTCTTCACTCTCCTTCCTTGCTTTGGTTGTTTGCTGTCACTTCTCTGTTGAATTCCAGTATTCTCTTCTATTCAAAGTATGATTATCTATTTGTTATTTTGGTTCTTCTTTGTGGAGGAGGCAAGTACTAGCTGCCTCTAGCTAGACTTCTTGAAGCCCCACAGTGAGTTTTTTTTTTTTTAAACAGAATTATGAATGACTGTTGGATTTTATTCAATACATTTTAATGATTGGAAAGAATCTGTTATTTTTATGTTGTTAATGAATAAGTTACATGTAGCTATTCTTTAATAGTAAACTCTTTTGCATTCTTGGATAAACCAAACTTGGTCATAGGGAGTCTTATCTTTTTTATATATTGTTAGAATTTGTTTGTTTATGTTTTGTGTAAGATTTTTGCATACATATGCATGAGTGGTATAGACCTGTAGTTTTTTTGAAAAATTGTATGTCCTAGTCTGGTTTACGTATTGAAGTCGAACTAGCCTCAGAGAATAAATAAGGGAGTGAGAAAAGAAGAATGTTTACCCTTATTTATTAAGGATATGATTGAAATTATCACTTCCTTGAAAGAAGAGTTTGGTAGAACTTGTCTGTAAAACTTTATGTTCCTACTCTTTTTATGTTCTCTGAGGGAAGATTTTAAACTACTGCTTCAGTTTATTTGAGATTTATAAGACTACCCAGAAATTTTATTTCTTTCTACATCAATTTGATAAATTGCATTTCTCTGAAAATTTTTCTATTTGTATTTATGTTTTTAAATTTATTGGCATAAAGTGTCATTTTAATGTCTGCTTTATTGAAGTTATGTCAACTTTTTATTCATAATAATATTTGCTTCTGACTTTTCTTTCCTCTTCCCTTTCCATTTTCCTTCTTTTCTTGACTGATTTTACCACACTTGTCTATTTTGATAGTCTTTTGAAACACCTAACTTTTGCTGTTTTTTTTTTTTTTTTTTTTTTTCGAGAGTCTCACTCTGTTGCTCTGGATAGAGTGTTGTGGTATCAGCCCAGCTCACGGTAACCTCAAACTTCTGGGTTCAAGCAATCCTCCTGACCCAACCTCCTAAGTAGCTGGGACTAACAGCTATTTCTAATTCTAGTAGAGACAGGGTCTTCTTGCTTAAACTGGTCTCAAGCAACCCCCACCCCTGCCTCGTCTCCCAGAGGGCTACTGTTAACAGCTATGAGCCACTTGCCCCTGACTTTGCTTTGTTTAGGTTCTCTATTGCTTTTTGTTTTCTCTTTTATTGGTAGCTGTTTTTATCTTTATTATCTCCTTTCTACTTTCTTTGAGTTTACTGTTTGTTTCTTTTTCTTCTTAAGTTATACTTAGCTCATCATTTTTTCAGTGTTTCTTCCTTTCTGATACTATGCATAATTATTTACAGCTATAAAGTTCCCCTCACCACTTTTGCTATATCTCAGGAGTTTTGATATATCTTTATCATTCTGCTCAAAGTATTTAAATTTCCATTATAATCTATTCTTTGACTTATGAGATTTAGAGTCATGTGTTTCTTCAATTCTGGAGTATTTGTAGCCACTTTCTCTTTGAATAGCACTTTCTCCCAACTATCTCTTATCTCTCTCCCAAACTCCTGCGTATATGTTGGAACTCCTCAGACATGGGTCACTACAAGAGTTTTGGGAGAGACTTCCATTATTTCACTTCCAAGAAACACAGTTGATGGCAAATTTCAACTTGCTTGGCTCATCTTTGTTGCTGGCAGGGCTTCATTTGTTTCTGTCCACCCGGATTTTATATTTCTTAATCTTTGGGTATCTCAAAACTTTATCATGACCCAAATATAATCTTCCCTGTATTTCTTTGATAATTCCCTTAATAATATTAGACACATTATTAACATAAAATATATAGAGATAAATTATGCAATCTAAGAGATACATAGATGAGGTGACTTCTCGTATGCCTGGAGAACAAAGGAAAAAGATTTTGTTGGGGAAAGAAGAGGTTACACCAATTGCTGTGAGAACAAGTTCTTTGGCCCTGACAGTAGCTGGTGACTTTTGGCAAGTGTCAGTGGTTGTTGGGTAGGAGACACGGTGTTGGGGTTTTGGGCTCAGCTTGAGAGACCGTATGCCAGGCAAATGTTCTCATATAAGGGCATGGCTGTCCTTGTGCTGTGAGTGCTCCTTGTGCTGCTAGGTGTTCTTGTTCTTATGTGACATAGGTAGTAAGCTGCAGTTTGGAAAGATTTCTCTTCATAGTTTCTGTTATTAAGCAAATTTTGTGTGAGAGCTGTCCCTTGGTGTCCTTCTTCAGCTCCATGTTGCCAGGGTTTGACCAGAGACTCTATTTTGAATCTTGTAACTCTCACGGTACTATTTGATAGTTTCTCTCTGATCTGTCTATGTGATATGAATTCTCCTGTTTGCTTTTCCTGCTGCTTTCCCTCAGTGTGAGTCATTTCTTGTGTTGTTTGTATTTTCTGACTGTGAACTCACCTTTAAGGAAGCATTCTCGCCTTCTGGGTGTTTGGTGTGTCCAGGGTGGAAAGTTGGGTTTGTATTTCATTCTGCTGTGGTCCTTTGCGGTCTTACTGAAGCAGACCAATTTGGCTTTTTAAAATTATTGGCTTGGAGGTCCTGCTTATATAAGTTGTATAAATTCAGACTCTCACCCACACATGGTATTAAATTTCTGGTTTTAATCTGTGATAGATGTCTTTCCCCCTGTCTGTAAGGATGGCAGCTTTCCTCACTCCTCTCCTGGGCTGATGAGAAAAAATTTCCTAGTCCTCATCATGTGGCTGTGACACCTCTGGGAAGTCTGGTTCTGTGCAGGAAGTTAGCTGCTTTCCCCTCCTTGCGTGGGCTGTTATGCCTTCTCAACCTGCATGGACAGTAAGGCCAGCCGGGGCCGCTGGCTCCTGTGCCTGGTTGGATATACCTTTGCACATCCATTGTGTTTTGGACATTATTTTTTTTTTTTTTTCTTCTGGAATATGAGGATTTGTTCTGTTTCTTTGGAATTTAACTATATGTTTAAGACAATTTCCCCTTTGTGTGTATGTTTTTGTAGGCAGAGGGACCTTTTGAATCAACTCAGCCTGCCATTTTGCTGCTCTTTAATATAAGAAATAGAGACCAGGGACAGGTTCTGAGGTCCACTGGCATATAAGGGACAGAAATAGGAGGAAAAATCCCTGAAGAAGATGGAAGGAGCAAATGGTAGGAGAAGAACAGGGAGGAAGCTGGTCCTTGGGAACCAAGAGAGAACGGAGCTTTTAGAAATGTTCTTTTATGTGCTACAAGGCCAGCTTTTCCCAGGGATGGCACGTTGTTTAGCCTGCAGACTCAAGAAACTTCTTTGAAAGGAAAACTCAGAGAAACACTAAAGTAAGAGATTCAGCTAAATTTTCTCTCTCTCCCCACCCTTCTCCTCTTCTTTCCAAAAAAAATTGCTTAGAAGTAATTTGGAAACTCCTAGTTTCTCTTGAAAACATACAAGGGACTCTTTCTGCCTTTGTCCCAACATCAACCCCACCAAGAGCTTTGGTGACCATAAAGTGGGGTGGCATTACTTGTGTTGGTGCCTATTTATGCCTCTGTCTTGTGGGGTCTGTCTTATCATATCTGGTTATTTTGGGGCCACCTGTAATATATGTGATAAATAAGGGCAAACCTCATTGCTTTGAACCTGTTCTTCCTTCTGCCCTCCACTTCTCCTAGGATGGTCTTAGCCATTATCTCTATGAATGGCATCTTTCCCACATTCCAGTCTTGCAAATCATACACTTCAAGGGTCTTTCTAGGCTCTAATTGAAAAGCATTTGAGTTTCCATTTGGAGGAATCTCAGTTCTGATGCTGTGAATTTTTGTGGCTTTGCAGGGCATCTTGTAGCTTGGAGTATGTCCGTGAGCAGTCTATGTGTACGTGTCTGGGAGCCTGCAACTAGAGTGTTGGTTTCCACTACTTCCTAAGTTTTCAAATAATGACCATGTCATATCATCTCTCCATGATTTTAGAAGTGAGTAGTGCTGATGTCAACATTTCCATCGAAAACCAAGGACTAGAGAGGTGGAGTGGCTTCCCCAAAGTCCACAGCAAGTCAGAAATAGAGCTGGGCTGGTTGTCCAGGCCCCTGCCTCTGAGTCTGGTGCTCTCCCCTCCATCCGATACTGCCTCGGCATGTTTGTACTGGCTTAAGAGGAGAAGCTCATCTTTACACCCAGGTTTCTGCCAACCTGATCACAAATGTCCCATGACATTTCCTTGCTCCTTACTCCTACCGATGGGGGGATGCCATATACTGAGGGAGACATAGTTCCCTCCTCTCTTTTCCGTCCTGGCTTCTGTATCTCTTAGACATCGGCTGCGCTTGCTGGCAGACTCTAGACAAAGACAAATGAATTGTTGACCCAGCTCAGAGAATTTACAATTTACATTTTATAGTATTTCTGGGTAGAAACAATAGCTAACAACATCTTTCTTGGCATTACTTTTTATTGAATACAGACTTATAGTCTTTAAATAATTTATATAATGCTTTCATTACATAGGTCTTTAATCATACATATATTTATTCAAAGCACAAAACTATAAATTAAAATGGAAAGGCTATACACATATACATATTGCCATAAATCTAGAACTATTTTATAAAAATAGAACTCAAATATTAACTTTATATATTTTAGCAACTTAGCAGTATTGTAAGGTGGCCACATACATTTTTATTATGCATCACTGTTCCAAATGACTCTCATTTTCCATCTCTTGGGTGACACCTGGCGCTGACTCCTTTTCCCAAGGTCCCCACAGAGAAGCCTATGGCCATGGCTCAGTGTTGCCTTTGCATAAAGTCTCAGGGCACTCATCTCTTTTTGGAAGGGGAAGACCAGCTTCCAACCCCTCCTTTGAGAGAGGAGATGTTCTTTACTACCAAGTATCTGCTGTTCACGCTTCTTGACATCCTGACAGTGCATGGCTTAATATCTGAGTGTACACAGTGAGTTACCTTTCCCTATGCTTGGAGAATAGCAGGTGTGAATCTGGATCTGTCACATCAGTGTAAATAGTTTAAAAGAAAATCACCCCCAACAATGCCCAATAGGGTAATGTCCTCTGGAAGGTAGGCTGCTCATGCAAGGACTCATGCAAGGTCCTTTACAATCTCTCTGATCCTCATAACCTTGCAAGGTGGGGACATTCTTGTTCCCATTTGACAATGGAGGGAATTGTGTTCCTGGGCATTTAAGTCATTTGGACAAGGTTAGCAGGGCTGTTTGACCCCCAAAGCCAGCATTCTCTGCTTGCCAGAGATCCAGAGGACACTTGGATCTGCACAGTGGCCATTTGGTGAGAACAGAAAAGTGGCTTTGGGAAAGGGTGGACTGCCTATCCCCAGAAACCCTTGGTATCCCTGGGCTGCAGCTTCCCAAGGGAAGTAGGAAGGAGGTTGTGGGAGGGAAGGAGCCTGCCCCTATAGACCAATGACTTGACTTTGTTGGACGGGCATGCCTACATCGCCCACATTGTCCAGGAGAAATCCTCCATCTAAACCAGGGATCAAGGAATTCACGGCTTGAGGTTGCTCATGTTTTTGTAAAGCTGAGCCAAGGTCAGCTCCTTGGCTACTTTCACAGGGTGAAGAGCTTTCAATAGTGCCCCCAAAGAAGGGATACTTGCGGGGCCCCTGGGCCAGAGTGGAGTGCTTAGAATGGCATTGAGCATGGTGGAATGGGGGGAGCGTGATGCAAAGGAGCTTTCCCAAGAGCAGTGGGTGGGGTGCACCGTGGCACCGCAGCAGGGAGCCAAGCTCTGTGCTACTGTCTGCTTTTTGTATTCCCTTCTCTTGCCCTTTTAGACTTTCCATAAAACTGTGCCCTGAGGGGAATTGCCCCTCACACCTCCTCCGGTACCAGGGGCTGCAAGATGCTCTCAACTCCCACCCTGCTGAGCTGTCTGTCCTGCCCAGACAGGCTCAGGACACAGCCATTCCCTCTTCTCAGCTAGCTCGCTGCCAGCCAGCTGTCCTCCCAATCTCCAGGCCAGCGGAGAGCCCTGCTATGGGCGCTTCTATTTGGGGTTTACTCATGTCTCTGGCTAGCATCCCTTAACTCAAGGAGCCCAGCTGTGTAATGGGGTCCTGCTTGGGCCACTGAGATTGTTTTCTGAAATTAATATCAGGGTGGTTTTCTTTAGAACCTGTCTCTTAAAAACAAAACAAAGCAAACAACAATAGAAAAACCAAAGCAACGCTTTCTCCACCTATTTCGGCTCATACAGTAGGGAGGACAATGAGAAAGATGCAGAAAAATGCAAATAGTGGCATCCAGGGAACCGGTCCAGTCCTCCCACAGCCACCTGTTCGAGGTGAACAACCTGCTCCAGGCTGTGTGGTTTACCCACCTTCTCTAATGCTGCCTGGGAAGTAGAGAGTGACAACAATTCCAGGACATTTGCAGATAAACTTTCTCCCCTTTAAAAATTGTTAGACACAAATTTCTGAACTCAAAAGAAGGCTGCTCTTGGGAGCAAAGAGAGAAACAAGTTTGGGGCCAACCCATTTGGGGCCAACCCATTTTAAGTAACATGGGCTGTGCCTGGTGTGTGTCAGGGAGTGGGTGCTGGCAGGACCGTGTGGCTCAGTGCAGGCACTGAACACTGTGATCAAAATGCTTTGAATCTGAAAACAAAGCTTCTTGCTCCCCACAACAAGGAGAGGTGATGACCTGGAGCTAGCCTCTTCCTTCATGATTCATTAGGTACACTGCATGCCAGGGTGACACATTAATCCGTTGGGCAGAAGCATCACCTGAACACGCCAAGTCTTGCTGAGGAAGTGAACATGAACAGTAAGCTTCTGAGGTTCTCAGAGGGAGGCCCTCAGCACGGCTCCCCCACCTCACCCAGACCACCTGTGAGCCAGGCTGGTGTCACCTCCTGGTGTACCTCCTATGCATAGCAGGGGACGCTTTCCTTTCCACCCTCCAGCCTCCATGTGGTCTGTGGGTTGGGCCCTGAGGTTGGGGAGCTGCAGAAAGCTGGGGTGAGGGGCAGGCATGGGGAACTGGCAGGATGTGGGGGTGCAGAAGTTGGGCTTGGAAGAAGAGCCCTAGCAGCAAGAGTCAAGATCGGTGCCCCTGGCTGGGCCTCACGGCTTTTTCCTTTGTTGCCAGTGGCTGGCTCTGGGCAGGCTGTGGCAGACGGCAGAGGTCTCGCATGTCTACGAGGCTCTCTTGCACAGCTTTTGCAAACTTGGTGGAAGAGGTTTCTTTGCAGCTGTGAAAACTGGAGATGCAGAAGAGGATGGTCTCTGGCTGGGGGTTGTAGCAGGCACCGTACCCATTGGGGACCACAGGGCCGTAGCAACAAAACATCTCCATGGTTGTGGGGACCTGGATGGAGGAGAGGACAGGTCAGGAACTGCTTGCTCCAACATGCGCCCCACGAGCCTGTTGCAGCGGGGCGTTCCAACACCCAGGACTTCACTGTGGCTTTGCTTCCCTGTTTTTCACCTGGGGGGTTAACCGAATTAACCAAATTGACCAATTGCTTCAGCATGGACGGCCACAGCCAGAATCATAAAAACAAACTCTTCCAACCACAGGTATCGGAGGGAGGTGGGTCACAAGTTTACTCCCGGGTGTGCAATCTACTTTACTTGTGAAGTTAGATGCTCCCAGGATGACCATGTGCTGGGTCTCAGGCTGAGTCTCCCCTTCACCTGGGGGCAGTTTGAGGCACAGAGGCAATCAGAGTAATTTACTAAATGGCACCCCTGGTGGCACCCAACAGTTAGATGCATCCCAGAGGGAGTAATTTATGAACTGGAGGAAATCTGGCCCATCCTCTCTGTTGATTTCCCCCCAGATCCTTAATTACTGTCAGTATCGCCTGGATGCTCTGATTTGCTCTCCCACAGCCTGGCCATGCACAATTACCCAGCATTGTACGTTTCAAAGATTGCCGTCAACTGGAGTTTTAGTTATGTGCCTAATATGTTTTGAATTCAGAATGACGAGATTTTGTAATTTGGATCATAGGTCAGGAGAGTGTGTTTCTAAAGGTATTCGAGATATAAATGCTACTTTGCAGTTGGAAAGCTACAGCAACAAAACCTCTGTACCCCAAATTAATTTTATTAGCTGGTCCTAGGGGAAAAATAGAAAGGATTCATGTGCAGGTGCACAGACTGATTTGTTTTAAACCCACAGGTTTCTGGTGCTATGTACTCAGGACTTTGGAAGTGACACTGGCCATTTTAATGGGGCAGAACAAACCATTAGTCTTACTAATAGAGTCATTGCATTGTCAGATAAATTTGCCGTGCAAATAGCCGAAGGCCATAATGCCATTCCAAAGCACTTTTTGCCCATGGATGGTTTCCTGAAGAATTTATGTTGTTGTGTTCTGTCCCCATTCATTGATGTCTGCATGCTCACTGCCGTAATGACAAAATCAAATTACTGAGTGGGCTTTTATTCTCACACATGGCTTTATCAACCCCTTTTATTGCCGGTGTCCAGCTGTTCACAGATGAGGTGGAGTTGGTTTTTCTTTTTTGCAGTTTTTGGCCAGGGCTTGGTTTGAACCCACCACCTCCGGTTTATGGGGCTGGTGCCCTACTCCTTTGAGCCACAGGTGCCGCCCATAAGGTGGAGTTTTAATAAATTGACAATTGTGGGGTATTTCCTCCCCTTCACTTCTCTCTGGTGGATTTTGCTCTGTCTTTGTGACAGCGGTCCTCCAATGGAATGAGTAGTACTGGTTAGGAGACATTAGGCTGGTAGCTAAGCTCCTGCTGCTGGCCACTTGGCCCTTTATAATAACCTGTGACCTGTTTGGAGGGTTGGTCCATGCCAGGCCCTGGGCTGGGCTTTCTCCCTTCCGCATCGCATCTGGCTTAGCCAAGATGCCACTCCCCACTTGCTGGGCATCACAGCCCATGGTCCCCATGGTGGAATACCACCTCTCAGGTGACACATTGAAAGGTGGGACAGCATAATGGTTGGGGGGCCAGAATGGATATGCTTCCATGCTGTCTCCACTGGGCTAAGGTGGAGTCTGTGATTATTCCCATTTGGAAGATGGGAGATCACCTTCCAATGGGCATTTAGATCATTTTGGTGAAGGTCACAGCTTGTGAGAAGCAGAGGCAGGACTTATATGACTCCAGTCAAGAGCTCTTTAGAAAGCTCACTGCTCACACTACTCCTGGGTGATGACCACACACAGGCTGTACCTGGCTGGTGGAGAGGACAAACCGGTTGCTCATCAGGTACATTTCGTCTGTGAACATCTCTGGCAGCTCCTTGCACAGGTCCCGGGCCAGCTCCCGCAGTGCCAGCAGGTGGTTATCAATGGCCATCCCTGTTATGGCCTGGGTTGTTGGGGACAAAAACCAGGAGATGAGATGTGTGCTCCCCCACACCTCCTCTTCCCCTCCTCCCTAGTCCACAAAACTATCGGTGACTCCACTGGCCACAGCTTGAGCTTGCCCAGTGCCTGCCACTGTCAATACGTGTGAGGGGCCACTCAGGTTTTCTCAGGACTGACCACTCTGTCTCTGCCTCTTGGGCCCTTGTGTATTTCCATGTGCAGAGAATAAGGCCAGAGCAGGTTGGGCTCTAACTGGAGACATCTGAGTTAAAGGCCAGTGACTCTGAGTGCCTCCTGCATACCCACACCATATCCATACTGTGTGGTATGTGGAAAGAATAGGGCTGGCATGGCCATCCTTGTTACAGCCTTCTCAGGGAAGGGACAGGCTCAGGGCGGGGGCTGAGTGCTGAGCCCAAATGTCCAAGCATCAGAAAAGACATCCCAGGCTGTTCTGGGCAGATTCTCACCAACCAACACTTTATCTTCCAGTAGGAGCCTAAGAAACAAGGGATAGACAGCTTTATGTCTGTTCCTCAATCTTGGCCGCTATTTTGCAGGCTCAGGATCAAGTTGATTAAACTGGATTCATAATCTGAGAAACTGATTTGAGACTGGAGCTAGACATTTTAGCAGAGGCTCAGCTGATGGTTTCAAGGGGAAAGAGCTACTTGGATGATGAAGGGTCTTTTTCTTGTTATCATAAAATATTTAAATTCTTATTGAAGGATAGTCCAAGGATTATGCAAGTATTCTAGCAGTGAGGGCTCTAGAATTTCAGTGTAGGAATGGCTTACGAGGGGTGGTGTGTCTGCAAGAGGGGCCAGAGTACCCATGTTCCATCTCCCTCATGCATGGCTGGGCCTGTAGTATGCACACTGATTTTTTTGGACTATGTGTTTATTTGGAGCAATAATTATCCAGAGCAAGCATTATCTATAGCAATAATTTTTAGGTGAACATCAGGGTAATTGGGAGTAACTCTTGGTATTTTACAGTTCTAGAAGATGGCCATGTTGCTGTTAAAGCCCCACACTGGAGTAAACCTCCCATCACAATGCACTTGGCTTTGGTTTACAAGGCACGTTTTGGGATTTGACAGCTGTTCTCGTTCAGTTGAGAATAAATGCATAAAGTTAACTCAGAGGCCGCTGTCTCTCTGAACACACCTAATTACAGGCTGGAAAGGTCTAGATGTGCCCCGTTAGGATGGAGGGGAAGAACCATGGGTCCATGTCTGAAGTAAGCCACTCTTCTAATTTCTCTGCTTATTTCTATTTAATCCCTGATTTGTGTAAGTCCATGGAAGCAGCTGCTTTGTACAGTGGCCAGCTCACCCCTGTTTTCACCATCTCTGAACTCTGAAGAGGGGTTGCTTTAACAGATCATTTGGCTTAGAGCTATAGGACTTATAAGTAAGTTGACTCAGCATTCAGTCTTTTGTTCATTCATTTAGGGAATCTCAGTTGAGTTCCTATTATAGGCCTGATGCTGCCAGGTCTCTGGTCTCTGGCAGAGCAGAGAACAAGGCATCATAGGTTCAGTTCTCAGTGGAGCTTATGCGGTAGTTTGGGGCAGATTTTCATCAACCAAGCAGATAAACATGTGATCGTTAATAGAGGTATGTGCTAGGAAAGAAAAGCTAGGGGAGTCCACAGGGCATCTGGACCACCCCGCCTGCCCCTCCGTCATATACTCGCTCGTTATCCGGAGTTTTTCTTGGTTCCCCCTTTCCCTGACCCCACAGCCAATCAGGCACCCGATTCCTCTCCTGAGGAAGTTCATATTTCTTCTCTCCCGTCCCCATCTCTCTGATTCAGTTGTTCTCAAGTTAAAATCATTAGCACAACAGAACTCTGTAGTAATGCTTTGGAGGACATTTTCCCATACATTTTCATATATTTAAATTTGCTGTGAAAGTTACATATTTATATGGTTTACAAATCCAAGTAAGCCGAAGGCTTGGGTCACTTTGCCAAGCACTGATTCCCACTCCACAGAGGCAAGAGGCAACTACTTGCAGCCCTCTTTAGCTGTTCCTTTGTGGCATTTACTTTCATTGTTCCAAACACATGCTTAGACTGTCAATCCTGCATTTCTTAGTTTCACCTGTAACCTTCTTGACATGGAAGGTGAGACTTTAGCCCTTTGGGCCCTTCATGCCTCAACACACTTCTACTCTCCCATCCTCCCAATAGAATTATGTTTTAACTCTTTCTTATTTGATCACTGTGCAGTATAATTACACATAGACGTCAATATACATGCTTATAATTAAGCAAGTGTTCACAGCTGGGTCATGTAGTGTACTAGGATTAGATTTCTGTTCTTATTGAATTTTGTGCTTTCCCTAGAATTAACAACTTTTAAATTATGAAATCGTGTCTTTTCCACTTGCTTAGCTCTCTATGTCATCTATTTCTATTCAATTCCTGAATGGTCAGCCAGAATTTCATTCCTCCTCTTACTTCTTACTCCTGTATGAACTAATTGCTCCCTGAATCTGCTGAACAGCTGTCAATGTCTGATCTTTTACTGTCATCTGAGGATACCCCACTACCTCTTTCTTATGTTAAATCTTCTGGTTCAGGGAGCCTTTGACTTCTTCTAGTATGTTTTTATTTTCTCATTTTAGCAGTGTACATTCTGCAGTAACTTTATGAGAAAACAATGTTTAACAAGTAAAATTTTTGAGTTCTTCTTTGTCAAAAAATGTCTTTTTTCTACCTTCAAGTTTTATGACCATTTAGCTGGGTATGTAAATGTGTGCTGAAGGTCATTTTCCCTCAGAATTTGAATGCATGCTTTCCTATCTTTCACCTTCCAATGATGCTATTGAGAAGTCAACTGCCATGTTTATTCATGATCGCTATACAGTAAACTCCATGTTATCCTGAACTAGAGCAACCGGGACACAACCCAGACAAAAATGAAAAATCAGAGTTTAAACTTGGTACACCATGCTGTCAGGTAGCCAACGCTTTGAGAATCACTCCTGCAGCTCCCAGGTGTTCTCTTTAACAGTTTTTTTTGAGACAGAGTCTCATTTTATTGCCCTCGGTAGAGTGCCATGGCGTCACAGCTCACAGCAATCTCCAACACCTGGGCTTAGGCAATTCTTGCCTCAGCCTCCCGAGTAGCTGGGACTACAGGCGCCTGCCACAACACCCAGCTATTTTTTTGTTGCAGTTTGGCCAGGGCTGGGTTCAAACCCACTACCCTCAGGATATGGGGCTGGTGCCCTATCCACTGATCCACAGGCGCTGCCCCTCTGTAACAGTTTTACATGTTAATCTGTGTTACTTGAAGTTAAAAAAATATAGTGGTGAAGTTGAAAAATATACTGACTTCCATTTAACTAAAACGTACACTGCCTTCACAAAGCTGTTTATAATACAGTAAAACTGTATTACAGTAAATGAAGTTTGTCTTTATTTGTCTTAATTTGCTTTTAATTAGTGCATGTCAAAATTAATATCAAGTCAATACAGATGTTATGGCATGGTATGGTATGGTAGATAGAATTAGTTAGACCTGTTTTTAATAATAACTCTCAAGCAACCAGAAACCACATGTATCTGCAATCTACCAATCCCCATGGGTGCTAGATAAGGAGGGGATTATTGTACTTGATTTTTTTTCCTCTGAGAGATTTTAGAATTTTTTTTTGTCTTTAGTGTTATGAAATTTCCTTTGGTATAAGTATTTTTCATCTACTAAGCAAGGTACTTGGTGAATTCTCGTAATAGGAAAACTCATGTTCTTTAGTTCTAGGGAAATTTCTTGAATTATTTTGTTAATGATGTGCTTTCTACCATTTTCTCTTTCTGAACATCTATTATGTAGAATGTTGTTCTCCTGGACTGATCCTCTTTTCTCTTCTATACTTCGTCTCTTTGTTTTGATGGTTTTGGGGATATTGGTCCTGCTTATCTCCCAATCATTCCACTGAAGTTTTTTCTACCATATTTTCCTTCAGAGTAAACTTTATATCCTGAACATTTTTATAGAGTTTTCTATTCTTTTTTTCTGAGACAGAGTCTCACTATGTTGCCCTAGGTAGAGCACTGTGGCGTCACAGCTCACAGCAACCTCAAACTCTTGGGCTTAAGCGATTCTCTTGCCTCACCCTCCCAGTAGCTGGGACTGTAGGTGCCTGCCACAAACCCTGGCTATTTTTTTGTTGTTGCAGTTGGCCCTGGCCTGGTTCAAACCCACCAGCCTCAGTGTATGTGGCTGGCGCCATAACCACTGTGCTACACACGGGCACTTAGCCGAGTTTTCTATTCTTTTTGTTGGTGTTGTTGTTGCAGTTGGGTCGGGCCAGGTTTGAACCCCCACCACCCTTGATATATGGGTGCCCTACTCACTGAGCCACAGGTGCCATCCTGGAGTTTTCTATTCTTATATGAAAATGTAATAACTTCTCTTCTCTTCTCTTTCAGAGAGTCCCAATGATCATTTTTAAAATATGTTCTCTTTTTCCTGTATTATTTTCAAGTTTCTTTAAATTATTTTATTTATTTACTTTTTTTGAGACAGAGTCTCACTCCACTGACCTGGGTAGAGTGCCATGGCATAATAGCTCACAGCAACTTCAAACTCTTGGGCTCAGGGGATCCTCTTGCTTCGGCCTCCTGAGTAGCTGGGACTACAGGTGCCTGCCACAATGCCCAGCTAGCTTTTTCTATTTTTAGTAGAGATGGTGTCTCACTCTTGCTCAAGCTGGTCTCAAATTCATGAGCTCAGGTGAACAGCTGCCGCGGCCTCCCCAAATGCTAGGATTTTAGGCATGAGCCAGTACACCTGGCCTTAAAATGTTTTAAATTAAGAGCTTTTAAAAATAACAAAAGTGCTTGTGTTGCTTTTAGTTTTTTATGTTAGCAGCTCTCCTCATTGTCTGGTGATCTCTGGCTATCTGTTTATACTGAAGAATAAAGCACTGAAAATATGACTGGATTTGTGAGAACATGTTAGCCTGTGTGCTTCATTTGGGGTGAACTGATGGGGCTCTTTCACTGGGCTGTTATTTCTATGTCGTCTCTCTCAGCTTGCTCAGTTTCACCACAGAGATGATCTAATCTCTGCTTGGGAGGGTGGTAATGAGGTGGTTCCCAGTGTATATGGAGCCGTGGCTGGAAGGTTTGCTAGGGAGGAAGCAGACTTTGATTAATGCCCCTATTTTTAGTACAGTATCATCTCCCTCGGCTGTGCCTGGTATCCTCAAATCTAGAGTCCTGCTTCAGCCTCTTCAGAGAATAAACTTTCAGCCCATCATCAGAAAGGGCAGGGGCAGCATCCTGGCTGCAGTGGGTGGTGGAAAGGGTCTGAGGGCCTAACTGCTTCTTACATAGATCATCAACTGCTATGCTTTGAATGTTTTGGTCCCTTCCAAAATTCATGTGTGGATACTTTATGCGCAATGTGATAGTATTCTTGGGGAGAGGGGTGATTAGGTCAGGAGGGCTCCTGCCTCATGAGGGGGAACAAGGCCATTATACATATAAAAGAAGCTTCATATAAGGAGGGAGGGGGTTGGGGGGTTACAGTGTGTGCCACACCTCTTGGAGGTGGGACATAGTTATAAGAGGGACTTTACCTAACAAATACAATCAGTATAACCTGGTTCTCTGTACCCTCAAAGAACCCCCAACAATAAAAAAAAAAAAAAAGATTCACATAGCATGCGGCCTTCTTGCCTTTCTACCTTCTGCCAGATGAGGACGTGGTGTTCGCCCCCTCTGGAGGACACAGCATCCAGGTACCATCTTAAAAGTGGAGATGAACAGCTCCTACTCCCAGACAGTTAAGATCAGATACCTTCTAGGGCCTTGATCTTGGACTTCCGGCCTCCACTCCAGAACTGTGAGAAGTAAATTTCTGTTCTTTGTAAATTTACCCAGTCTCAGACCTTTTGTTACAGCAGTACAAACAGACTTAGACATCAAGCAACTGTTCTCTTTTCAGTCCCCCATACCCCCACTTTCCTGTGGTTCTGCAGTGTGGCTCACGGGGCTCCCAAGCTTCTCTCACTATTCCCTAGGTCAGTCGCTGTGTGTTCTACCTGCCAGCTCTGCAACTTTGTGGGCACCTCTTTTCCCATTCTCTTTGCCCTAGTGTGAATATGGTTTAGAAAACAATTCCTTGGCTATTATCTTGGGGAGTTTCAGAGTGATGGGGACCCTGTGTTCTATTCATGATGTTGAGTAGGAGTTCTCCTCTTCACCCTGCCCTGTTCTACCCTCATCCCTACACTGGCTCTCTGTCAATATCAGAAAGGTTTCTATTAGTGGCTCTGCCTCTCAGCAAACCATCCTCCGCTCCAACCAGTCCCTCTTGTACCCAGTCACCGGAGTATGCTTTGTGATGGGGAAATCCAACCTCTCCTCCCCTCCTTTCTGAGCTGCACTCACTGCCCTACTTGCTTTTCCTTGAGTGGGTCCTGTTCTCTCAATACTCTTTTTTCTTTGTACATGCTGTTCCCTCTGGGCCATGTCTCCCTTCTGTGTGTGCCTGATAAACCTCTCTCCTGCCTTCATGTCTCATCGTAAGCACCACTTTCCCAGGGAAGTCTCCCCAGCTTTCCCAACTACAGAAATGAGTTTGGATATCATGTTCTCTGCTGCTTCCTGAGGGCTATTTTCATGGAGTTGGGCTTCACATCAGTGGGCCCCTTCTCCCAACTATACAGTCAGCTCCCTAAGGATAGGGCTTACGGACTGCATTTTTTGCTTCCTAGCACTCAGCACCTTGCCTGGCATACAGCAGGAAGACAAAAAATGCCCACTGAATACATGAGAGGGTGCTTAATTTTTCCCAAGCAGAAAAACATTTATCTGTTTAGATGAATTAGGGACCTAGCAATGGAATTGGAGAAAAGTCTACATTGATTAGTTCTAAAATCCCAAAGTATATTGTACTTATTTCAAGTATAAAGAGTAAATTTTGGTCAACTCCTTTTTATAGATTATATGATCCTTCCAAGACTGTATTAGAATGATTTGCAATTAATGTATTGCTCACTGGCCCAAGTAGTTGCTTATTCTCTATTGTTTCAGTGCCAGAAAATAAATGATTTCCCTAAGCCAGGGAAACATTCCCCTTATGATTTTGGTTTCACTATTAATTTTCAGCAAAGACTCTTTATTCTCAGGAAGTATAAATAAATGCATAGAGAACAAGAGGCAAAATTAGCCCCAGGTGGGAATAACTATCACGAGGATTGAGATCGGACACATTTGACTTCTCTTGTTTAAACTGTAAAGTGCTGTACATATTAAATGCTATCATTATTGTTACGGTTGCTTCAGAGTTTCCAATACCACTCATCGTATTCTTATGAAACCCATATAAAAAGCAAGAATGGCCTATTACTTGGGTTCTAAAAATAACAAAAAGGGGGCTGAGAGGTGGGGTGGCCTTGCCAAGTCACCAGGTGGCTGGTGGCAAGGCCCTCACACAGGGTCTTGTGCTGGGGCCCCGACTCTGCAGGCCCTGGGCATGCTCGGATGCTGTGGTTGTGAGGCCGTGTGGCACCACTCACCATCACTGTGTACTCGGTCTGGGCCCGGATGGCATCCTTCAGAAGCAGCAGCCTGTCTGAAGCCTATCAAGAGAGCAGAAGGGCAGTGCACAGGGCTTCCAGAAGCTGCTCAGTGACGAACAGAGCCAAAGGAACCCAAAGCGGCCTCGCTGACCTCCTGTGGCTCCTTTGCAAGGGGCAGGACTTACTGGCACAGCAGCCTTGTGGTCAGTCATGGCCTTCACAAAGGTCAGCGCCTCTGGAGTGGCCGATCTAATGTTGTCCACTCGTCCCTCCTGGAATCGGCGAATGGACGCACTCTCGTAGGTGGGCACCAGTTTTCGGTGGATCCTGCATTATGATGGATGGGTGGAAAGTCATAATTTATTCTCAGGGAATCATAATATGCTGAGGGAAAAATAGCCTCAGCAGCCTTTCTTGTCCCAGTCCTGGCTTTCCTTGGCATAGTATTTCATTTTAATGCTAATGGAGTTCTAGAGAGGAATTCCCAAGACAGATGCAGGAGTCTCGAATATGGAATGCCACGTGCACTTTTATACACTGGGGACACTGCGTTGATAGAAAATAAAGAGGACACTGGGAGCTCTTAAAAAGAATTCCTAGTCTGGAGGGAAACCTAGAATTTTCTGTGAGACTCGAGAGTTTGATTAATAGCACAGAATGGAATTAATCATTCCATTAATCATTCACACCCTTGAGGGGAGCCTGTTTTATTTAAAACCTTTCAAGCATGACCCCTGGCTGGAGGAGGGGAGGGACCTTAGTGGTGGTGGCTATAAGCTGCCACACAGGCCACCCTTCCAGGAGCGGGCTTCCAGCAGCCCGTGGGCACTCCCTGACGTCTGACCGCCTGGCCAGGCTGGGGAAGCTCCTTTTCTCCCGCATGGGAACAGGGGGAAGAGGTGCCTGCTCCTGAGTGAGACTCCTCACGGGGCAAGTCTAGGCTTGTACACCTGGCTGGTGCTCCTCCTTTCTCACCAGTCAGTAAAGTCTTTGGTGCAGCAATAGGGGAAATAAGACATAGAGCTCAGAGAGGGGGCAGTGACCGCCCAGAGTCACACAGCACATTGTGGCCCTGCGTCTCAGCTCTCCATGGGCACTGGGTGGGCTCCTGGAGAGGGAGGCCGTGTCTGACTCTGCACCGTGCCCGGCACCATTGTGCTTGGTGAACAAGGAAATAAGCTCATTATATTATTCCCCCAGCACCGGCAAGGGGCTCCCTCCTGTGTCTCTATAATCCCTGGAGGTGACACCATCGCTGGCCAGTCACTGACCAACCCTTCCTATTTAGGTTTCTGCTGAATCTAGAAGCAGATCGAAGCAATTGTTCATGTTACTGCTTAGACTCTTAAGAATGCTATCGTGGGAAGCAGGTCCTATTTGGCTATTCAGTGAGCTCAGGATCTCTGGCTATGTCCATTCTTGGCCTTGTCCAGTGACAGTGTCAGAGGTGAGGAGGAGAGCGCTGTGCAGGCCCCTCCAGCTGTGGATCTGAAGTGCTCACAGCAAAGGGTCTCAGTGCCATCCTCAGTCAAGGCTCCCGCAGGACACTGACATCATGGCCCATCTCAGCCTGGTACACTCTGAGTGTCAGGAATATTAATTACGGCTCCAGTGGCAGGTAGGAGCAGCCGTGTCTCAGTGTTGGCGAGGTTTCTACATCTGTATCTCCCACAAGCCCAGTCCTCACAAGCAGTGACATCAGCCTTCCCCAAGGTCTCTCGACAGGACGGATGCCCAGAATGTCTGTGTTCACCTCCCTGAGAGGCCCAGTCAGTCCCACAGGGAACCCTGGGTGCAGTGTTTGCACTGGCACTCCCTGGTCCTGAGTGAGACTCCTCACCCCAGCTTTACTGGAGGATCACCTGGTTTGCAGTCTGCCATGGATGCTGCAAACTAAAAGCAGGTTCCAGGGACAGCACTGTGCTGTCTGACTGGGCAGTTTATGAGCTGCTGCTCCTGGAGCCTTAGAACCTGGGGGAAGGGGCATGGAAGATCTATTTTGCATTTTGGGTTTCTCCACCCCTTAGGAAGGCTGACTAGCCCCCCCCTGCCCCCCAGCCTTCACCCTGGTGTTTCTACCCTAACACATAGAGAACAAGGTTACCTCTGCACAGCTTTTTCTAAATCCCAGCCCTGGCCAGGCTGGCCCTGGCTAAACCTCATGTCTATGATTCAGTCCCAGGGCCTGCTCTGTATCAGGCATGGTTCAAGCACTGGAGACACTGCCAAGATACCCAGAGTGTCAGGGTTGGGGGACTGTGCAGAAAACAAAGTCAACAAATCCATCAACAAAGTACCTCATGGGAATACCAGCTGCCTTGAAAGAAAATGAAAGTACAATGGGAATGGTAGAGGACAGAGTGGCTGCTTCAGACAAGGGTGTCCGGGACGGATCTGGGTGAGACCAGGGCTGGCAGGAGCCTGTGGGAGAGGTGTGGGGTGCGGGTGTTAGCAGAGGCGGGGCAGAGGTCAGGAGGCAAGAGAGGGGTGGGGAGGGCTCCAGGTGTGGCCAGCGCACAGGGGCCCTGCTCAGCCCGGATTTGCTTTGAGTGTGTTATGAAGCCACCCAGGAGATTGGCTGTGGTGAGTGATGTAGTCCTGTTTGCATGTTTCAAAGTTCAAGCTTCCTGAAGTCAGGGCAGTGAGGGGACATCCTGGGAGTGCGTTGCAGTTGCTCAGGCACGAGATGAGGCGGCCTGGGGAGGGGCTGATGGTGGTGAGGCTGGAGAACACAGGACAGTTCGAGAGCCCTGGGCAGAGAGCTGATGTGGAGGCTGGGGGATGAGAGGAAGGTGTGGGTCGGGAGGAGGCCAAAATTTTTGACTTGACCAGTCAAGGGCTGCTGACGTATTTCCTTAGCAGGTTGTGAAGAGTAGGGAGGAACAGGCTATAGCCACAGGGCTCTGGTGGAAGGAAGAGGAGCTTCTTCCCCATAGAGGTCCTCAGGGGGGACCTCCCAGGTCTGTGCTGCAGCCCCTTGGAGCTCAGTGCCCCTGGCCCCTCACTCAGGCAGTTCCCTGAGCCCACACCTTTCCATTGCTCTCCTGAGGTTGGATTTATACTTGAAACCCAGTTTGGGTGGTGCCTCCTTCCTCACAGCCTGCCTCCCTCCCTCCCCAGTCCTCTCAGTCCAGTGAAGGTCACACTTCTGTTCAGAGAGCCTCTGGACTCTGGAATCTAGAGCACCTGTCAGCCAGCCCAACCAGGCACAGGTCCACACTGCCTCGGCTCACCTGTAGAAGGCCAGCTGCAGGGCCACCTGGATGAAGGCATCAGGGCTGCACTTCTGCTGCTTAATGAATGTTTTCCCATAGCTGTCAAATTTATAAACAGTGAAGTCGAGATTCTTTACTATTCTGTGGGAGGACAAAAAAGAAGCTTTTACTGCATGTAAAATAGAACGCCTGCACCACAGAGTCCATCGGGTTTCCTGAGGCTGGTCCATGTCCCTGCCCTCCAGGAGTGCACCGTGGTTTCACAGACATGTCTGGGCCCATGTAAGTGGTGGGAAGTACGCTGGCCCTGGGTCTACTCTGTGCTCAGTTGGGCAGGGTGGCCATGCTCGGATGCTGGGTGGGAAGGCGAGCCTGGCTGCAGCAGTACAGGGCAGGGAAGGGCACGGGGTGAGAGGCATTGGCACAGAGAACACAGGGAACGCTGCCCACAGACAAAATCTGAGCCCACTGCCCGTGCAGCAGGCCTGACAGAGGCCATTCATCCAGCCTGGTTCAGATGTGCCCAGCTCTCCATGGGTTCCTTCAGCATCTGGCCCTCCCAGCAGAGCTCAGATGGCCTCAGCAGCAGCTCCAGAGACTCATCCCTGCAGTGCTGGGACAAGGAAGGCCTGGGACCTAGCTGTTTGTCACCATCACCACCGCGAGAGTGGCTCAACTGGCGCTTTTACCCAGAAATTGTTGATGAGCCTGTGACATGAGGGCCTTTGTCATTGTCAGAGCGACAGGAAAACCCCAAGTCTACGCTGAGGCTCTTGAGCACTGGCTGCCCCCATGCTGACGGATCTCCTCCTTCAAAATGAGCTTGGGGTCCGTGCTGACTGCCCACTGGAGCAGGGTCCAGCAGGGTCTACCTGTCTGCCCTCCAGCCATGTGTGAGCGCAGAGCCCCTTCCCTCAGGACTCCCTGCTCATTGAATCACTCCTCCTACCTCACAGGAGCTCAGGTCTCTGTGGGTCACACCAGGTGCTAGGGACTCAGAGGGGGCCTAGTTCTCTCAGTCCCACCTGCTGACAGACTCCTTGGACAGACTGAGCTTGTTGTCACCACAGCCCTTTGGAGACCTCTTCCCAGCTGTGTCTGCTCAGACCCCACCGCTTTCCATGGCTGCTCAGCACCCTGAGGCTCCTCTTGTGTCCCCACCCACATGTCCCCACCCACCTGCAGGCCTCTTGGACACCCCTTATCACTGGTGGCCTCTGAGCATGTGGGGTCTGCTGAGGTCCCTGAAAGTGAGCAGACTCCTTCCTCCCCCAGGACTCCCTGGCCCACCAACTCACTCCTCTAGCAGCTGACTTTCTCCTGAACACGATTATAAAATTTTGATGCCAGCTTCACTTTGTAGAAAAGCCAAGGTGTCTCCCTCCCCAGCAGCTGTCAGTGGAGAGCTGCTCTCCACCCTCCTCTCCAGCCTGGCCATACTCTCTCTGCTTACCTGAGCCGTGCCCTTAGTCTCCTCACTGGCTCCCCCCAGCCCTGGCACAGAATCCTCCAGGGGCGCTGCATCACCCACAGGGAAGGCTCTAGCAGGTCCCATCAGCTCTTTAAAGTGTGGTCCCCAACTTCCCTTCTGTGCTCCAAACCAGCCTGGCTCATTATGAACCTATACAGACTTGAAAAGCTGCTTTCTGCCTCTTCCCCATCAGCCTGCACCATGAACTCCTATCCATCCTACAAGGCCCATCTCTACGAAGCCCTCAATCATTCTCCTGGCAGAGTTTAGCTCCTATCTCTCTGTGGATTCAGATCTGCATGGCTTTCTCTGGCACTTTCTCTGCACTTTACTCATGGCACTAATCTTATTGCATCACATGTTTTGGTCTGGGGTCTACTCCCATTAAAGCATAGAGTGATGGCCCCAGGTACAGACATTGCTGTGAGGCCGGGTATGTGTTTGATGAACGAATGAATGATAGTATTCATGCTTACTTACTGAATGAGGAAATGAACGGCCACAGTCCCCCAGCCCTCACTGCAGCTGGATACTGCCACCCGGCCTACCCAGACTGGCTCCTACCCATCCCAGGTCCTTCTGCCTAGGTCCCATTAGGGCCTGAATGGCATCCCCACCCCTTGGGGAAAAAGGACCCTTGTCAAGTTGCAGTGTAAATTCAAGCAAATTGAAATAGCTTGGATTCAAATGACCTAGTCAAAATAGTTGTTTATTACTCCCTGAAAGCAGGGGATGGTTTCTTGGCTTGACTCTGCTCAGTCAGGTGAAACCTGCTAGAAAAAAAATAGCTCCACGTTTGCATTTTATGGAAATAATAGATACTTCAGCAAGGTTATTTCCCCGAGAGTTCTAATTCTTCTTTGGTTTGACTACATTTCCATACGGGTGGGGATGGGGTGGGGGCGAGGGCAGGCAGAGGAGCTGGGGTCTTTGGAAGCTTGCAAGGTGCCTCTGCAGCTGGGGGTGGGGGGAGCTGGCCCCCAGAGGACCACCTCAAAGGAGACTTAGCCTGTCCTTACTGTTGAAGTTTTTCTGCTGAGGAGGCTAAGTGGCCTTGAATTTCTGGGGAGCATTTCCACCTCAGCCTCCGGGGTGCAGGGAGCTCGCTGACGGAGTCTGCTCGGACCAGCTTCTTGCTGCTGTTCATCCTGCGGGCACAGAGAGGGACCCTGTGTGAGGCCCCTGCCGCCAGAGACCCAGAGGTCTGCACTGACTCTGCCCTCTGCCGCCATCTGAGCTGTCACTGTGGCCATCCTATTAGGGTCCATCCTATTCCACCTAACTCCAAAGGCGATTATTTCTTTTCATTTTTTTCCTGTTAGATCACGTTAGAGCACTAACACATAACACTTGGAAGGACACTAGAAAGCAAGCTGTGTTCTGTCCTCCAGCTGGGGTTGAGTTTCAGTGATCCTAAAGAGTTGTGTGGAAGAGACTGAGGACTTTGGTGCAGGGAGAAGATCCTCGAAGTGAATGGGCACATTTGTGATTGGAGGAAGAACACTGTGTTTATGGCCCAGGAAAGCCTCAGTCTGGCCAACTTGGAAGCTAGAAAGTGACCCAGCCCTGGGGACCCCATGCCATGTCAGCAGTTATCCCAGTCCTGACTCAGGACAAATAACAGGTACAAATCTGGGCTTCCCCTCTGCTTAGGCAGAAGTTCCGGGGAATTCCTCACCACACCTCTCCCTGATAGCCTTAAGGTCTGTGCCTCCTACCCATGGCCCATGAACTGCATGATTTCTCGTTCTAGCTGGGTTTCAAGTCCACCCTTCACTAAGACACACTGTAGACTGACACAGCCCCCCAGCGAGCATCCCTATTCTTCCAGCCCAGCACGGTGGCCCTGGCAGCCAGCCCTGCTCCCAGACTCACATGTGCTTGAGCAGGTGCTCTGTGCACTGCACTAGGACGATGCCATCGAACGGGGAGTGCTCACACACCACACCGCAGGTGCCATCTCGGCCCACCACAAACTGCAACAGGGAAGAGGGAGTGGGTGGACCCTGGGACGGCCAGCATTTCAGGTCAGGTCCCCCAGATTCTCAGGGGCACCCTCCTGCAAGGACACCAACACACTTGTGTATGACTGCAGCAGCCCGAGAACATGAAAGTCGCAAGACACTTCTAAAAACTGTGCCGCCTCCTTCCCATGAAGGTCTGGACGGTGAAGATAGAGCCCCAAGTTCCCTGGCTGAGGCAGTGCAGGGATTCCTAATGAGCTCAGTCACAGCATCCGAGGGGCGTGGGCAAGCTTTCCACCTCTCAGCCCTGTTTCCCCTTCCTAGTCATCGTCCCGCATTGGTGCTTGGGTGACTGTTTGTCTCTTGCACCCTGTTTGCTTCGGCCAAACGGGCTTTATTTGCAGGACCTAGACCAGAGTCCACTCCATAGTACATGCTTAATAATTTTGCTGAATGAGTGAAAATGAAAACTAAACACCTGATTTGAATGTTAAACGGATTCCCAGGGAGAAATAAAATGGCCTCCCACAATAACTGACAATTGCTCCATGAGGTGCTGCCTGTGCCTTGAGTTAGGGACCCAACTCCTAGTTCTCTTGGTGCCGGGCACTGGCAGAGCGCCGAGGATACTTTAGCTCTCTGGACCTCAGTGTGCTCTCATTGAAAACGGCCCAATGAGGCCCAGTGCATGGGCTGAGATGAGGAAATGAGGGGAGTGTAGAAGGACCCACAGGACCAGTCGGGACCACCTATGACTTTATAAAGACTATTTATAGAATAGGAAAAGCAACATCCAGCATGCATGAAAGTACTGGGAGAAAATAATGAGAAAGACAAGGATTTGGTCCTTAAAGTGTAACCCAGATAAAGCAGGGCTGCCTTGTAGCTCATCACACTCAAGAGATCCTAGTCCTCACACCAAACGAACAAAACAAAACAACTAGCCCTTAAGGGCTTAGTGAAGTCTCTTCCAAGGCATCACACCACCCCTAGCCATGAGCTGCCTCTCCCCACATTGCCCCCATCTCTCCCATCTCATACCAGGGGCCTGTGATCTTTACTTGCACTCTTAAAACAGACTTCCGACAGAGCTTCCCAAACCCAGCCCTTGCAGGCTCTTCCCTCTCCCCAGCCTCCCCTGCCCTTCTGTCCTGAGACCAGCTCTCCATCCTCTTGAATTCAGGTCCGGGTGTGTTGCTGGCTTCTCCACCTCAGCCTCAGGGGAATCTGTCCTGTCTTTGGAAAGAGCCTGGAGGTCAGTACAGATTCACCCACAGGAGGTGGGGGCGTGGAGAAGGCATGCCCACTCTGCATACAAGCTTTTTTGCCCCTGTCTCTAAAAGGAAGGAAGGGAGGGAGGCGGCGTCTTTTGGAAACGGCTACCCAGGCTCACCATGCTCTAGGGCTTGCACCCGCAGCCCTTCCGTCATTAACCCCCACAGCTGCTTCATGAAAGATGACAAGACATTAGCACCACTGTGGAGGCTAAAACAGTTGGCACAGCAGCAAGAGAGCTCATCAGAAGTAACAGAATCAATATGTAAGCCAATAAAGGCAAACCTACAGATCATAGGCACAGACAGGGGGAAATGAGGTGCTGCCTAGATGGGCTTGTGAGCTCAGTGAACCCAGAGTGGACAGACGGTTTGCTGTGTTTTTCTTTGGTCGTTGTGAAAGTGCAGAGACTTTAAAAATAAACAAGACTAGGTTCAGGAAGGGCACGTTGAGGGGAAAAGGATGAAGGAATGGAAATTAATGATCTCACTGTGCTGTCATCCTGTCTGCATGGGTCTCTTTCTATAGATCAAAGTAAATGTCTTGTTTCTTGGCTTCTGTCATGTGAATGAAGAAATGTGAATTATTTCATTTCATTTTAGGACTTTTCTTCTGTGGAGATGTGGGGTGCCCGACTCAGGGACTAAGGGAGATGTGTTGAGGTAGCCGAGCCTGGGTGGTGGGCATTTAGAAGGGCCGACAGCTCTGGGCATCAGACGTGACTCTTGCTGAATGTGTTCAGGATGCCTTCAGTGAGCTAGTGCATGCTCTTGCCCTCGGCGTGTCCCCACCTTCCAGTGTGACCTGGACCTTCTTCCTGGCACAGGCTGCAGGAAGGCTAGGGAGTTTGAACTAGGTTTGCCCATTTGCTCCTGAGAAGAGTGTTGGCCAGTCAGGAGGTTGACACCAACAGCATCACTTTGACTCCCTTCAGCTCCCCTGACCCTACCAGATCCTGGGCAGCCGACTCCAGCTGGAAGTGAGCACGTGCTGGCTGTGAGCGTGACCATGCTCTTCTGGGGCCTCCAAAAAAGTGGGGCTTACCTGAAGGGACTTGTCGTACCAGCGGTTTGCCCCATTCTTGCTGCAGCCTCCGCCATGAAGGAGCTGGAGCGCCCTGTTGGTATCGCTGAGCTCCACACCTCCCGGGGCGTCCAGGCACACGAGGCAGATGCAGCGCTCGATCATGTCCAGTGAGTCCCGGTTGGTGGAGTCTGCAGGGCAGGCAAGCATGGCCTGAGCACCTATCCCACCCCAGGCCTGGGGTCACCTCTACAGAGCTCCACATACGGCAGGGCAGCCCTGGTTTTTGGGAACACACACAGAGACTCAGATCTTGAGCCAGCCCTGACCTGCCATGGGTGGGCAGTGAAGTCAGCCAGACTGTCCCGAACCTCTGTGCTACCCAGTGGCCCAGCTCACTCTCAGCATCCCTCCAAGAGTTCTGCCCTCCAGCTGCAGCCAGTTCTGCCCCCAGATGTGGGAGTCATTGGTCCTTCCCACCAGGATGAAGGGGGTGCTTGGATCCTGAGGCCAGCCCACATCAGCCGAGGGGCCCCACTCCCTCCATGCAGCAGCACCCTGCACTCTACCACCTATGAGCCACATCTACGAATAGGAATGTGTATTTGTTCTGAACTACGATTTTCAAACATTTAAATTAGCTATTGAAATAAAATTAGGCAATTTCACATGAAAATCTAAAAGAAGGGCATTACTTGCCCTACCCCCCTGTTGTTAACTTAGAGGCCGAGCTGCAGGCAGAAGGGATGGGCTGCCCTGTACACATCTGGATGAACTCAGAGGGGCTGTTTTAGGCACAGGGAACTCGTCAGCACAAAGACTACAAGCCACCGAGGTGGGTAGGGACGTGTCACAAGGGAGCCCCAGGCCTGGACCACAGCTTGCTTCTCACATTTACCCCCTAACAAGTTCCAGGCTCAAGGATCCTCTCCTATAGGAAGGGGGCTTTGCCCAGTGGCACTAGAGGAATACAGACAAGGATGGCTTTTCAGGAGGGGGAGTTAAGCACAGAGGACTTGGCTTCTCCACTGGGGCCACACATATTTCCCCCGGGAAACAGACCTGCCACCCAGACAGGATGCCCCAGGTAGCCTCCTCCCCAGTCTCGGGAGGTTTGCAGACCCCACCCAGTGGGGCCAGAACATGGGCTGCGCTGCTCCTGGTGTGTGTTTCCTCTTTTTCCAAACAGGGATCTGTCCTCCTAACAAAGTGCGTTCCCCACCTTCTGCTACCAGGTGTGGGAGCAGATAGCTTGCCTTTTGGCTTGCAGTTCACCGAAAGTTAAACAGTCAACCAAAGCCAAAATTTAACATTTTAGCTTAAAATTCCAAAGAGTCACATGGAGACCAAATAGTGATGGCTGCATGTGACCCAGAGATCCTGACCTCTGGGCTGGATGCTGTGACAGGAGGACGAAGCACAGTTACTCTCCAGCCCAGGGAGGGGTGAGAGTGTCCTCTGCCTGGGAAGATGGGGCACATGATATTTGCAGCTGAAGGGGTAGAGACTGGTTGCTGCATGCTGAATCCTTTCTCCCCTTGCTCATAGGACTCCTGGTTTTTATCTTGGTACATACACAACAAACTGAAGCTCTATGTCCCAGCCTCCCTTACAGCTGGGGTAACCAGGTGTCTAAATTCTGCCAATAAGATCTAGAAACATGATATGACAGCTTCTGGGGAACCTCATTAAAGATCTGATAACTAGCATGTGCTGTTGTTCTTTCCACCTTCCTCCAGCCTGCTGCCTGAAATGCGAGTGTGATGGTTGGAGCTTTTGCCTCCATGTTCCCTTCCTTGGGCACATGGAGAGCTCCCCCTCCCAGTGTGGTCACCCAAGCCCCAAGATGCTTTTGTGTGTCTCGTGAGTGCCTGCTGGGTACGCAAATACTAAGGCCACCTGTGCTGGTCTCTGTACCTCCCAGGTGATTTCTCCAGGTCCAACAAGAGATGTCTACTGGTGTCATTGCCTGAAAAGACCCTCAGCCCCAATCCCTTCCCTTCCTCATACTTATTGCAGATCCTGGGGGCAGGAGGTATTTCCCATAGCAGGCTATTCACTCTGGGGGCCAGCCCAGCCTTGGGACATCTGTTCCTCCTTCCTGTCTAGGATGAGGTTGTGGGGAGTCTTGTGCTTTCAGGACCCCTTCAGGTCCCTTAGGAGGCCAGGATGCCATCTCACTTCTGCAGAGTCTTTTAGGCTTTTCTGCCTCAGTCTGACCAGCACAAGGCATTGGCCATGCCCTGAGAGTCTAAGGTAAGTGAGAGTGAGGCCCCTTCCCGTAAGCTCTGTAAATGTGGTACCATCACCATGTCAGAATAGCTCCTACTACCCACAAGGGAGAATCCAAACACAGCACCCTGGGCTCCACGACTTCTCTTCCACTGCCCCTCGGGTCACCATCCACCCTCCCCGCATCCCTGCACAGTTCTCGAAACCTCCTGCTACCCCCTGATACCTGTGTACCTTTCTCTTCCTGTTCCCAGGACAGCGCCATTCTCCTGCTCTGCCTGGCAAAGCCCTCCCAGAGCATTGCACCTTCACGGCCTGCTCAGCACAGATGGGGAACCTCACTCTGTGCATTAGGCCAGCCTCACACAGAACCTGAGCCCAAGGCTGGACATGCCCCTCTCCACCCACCACCCTATCCTACACAGTGCATGACACCACCACAGTCCCAGACACACACGCTTCAGGTAGTCACTGCCCGTCTGGCACCTACATACCTTAGAGCCCCAATCTGGTGCTCTACCCTGATGTCTATGAGCTTGCTGAGAACAGGGCCTGGGTCCCCAGCACATGGTGGGCTCAGGAAAGTGTCCGTGGACTTCAGTGTGCTTCTGTTGGCGTGGACTAGGTGAGGCTGGGGTTGGTGCACCCACCTCAGGGATGGGGCTTAGATGTGCCCACTGGCTAATAGGAAAGGCCCATGCCCTCCTGAGGGACAAAAATCTACAACTTTTGCAGCATTGAGCATCAATCTATGGTGGGAGAGTGGGGGAGTGTGTGAGGCTGGGACATTGGAGGCATTTCTCTGCCTCTGCAGGCTTCCTCCTCTGTCCCTCTCTCCTGCAGTAGATATCCCTGCAGATGACTGATGCTCAGCCCTGCACTGAGCTGAGGGTCCATGCAGGTGCCCAGGCTAGCCGGCACCTTCAAGGAATGGAGAAGTCCTGCCCAGGCCCGGGTCAGGTTCACATCAGCAGCAAAGAAGGGAGACAGGCAGTCAGGAGGGATGTTACAGTGCAGGGGAGGGGAGGCTTGGCCAGGAGCAGATTCCCAGGCTTGGAGATGGAGAGTGTGAATGACTGGCTTGACTTATAGCTTGTGGGTATGGCATGCAGGTTCAGGTGAGGCTGGAAGAACACAATGATATCATGTTATTGGCTAATCTTTATTGAGCACCCACTACATGCCAGGTGTCAATCTAAACATGCATATTGATGCCTATGAGATAGGCCTTGCTATCGTGCCTCATTTACAGGTGAGCAGGAGGTGAGTATGCACAGATGAGGCTATCTAAAAGGCTTCATTTATAAAGAGGGGATGATAATAATAATCATCCAGTAAATGGAGGGAACTGGGTTTGATCCCAGGCTCAATGCCTAGGTTCACCACAAGGGCTGTCATGACTGGCTCAGTAAGGTAACTTCATTCAGCAAATATAGGGAGTCACTGAAGGAACATGGGCAGAGCTTTATGTGGTTAGATCAGAGTCTAGAATACCTGGCAGCTCAGGGAAGGCATGGCTTGGAGGCTGGCCAAGGGGCCATGGACAGCTAGAACACCTTGATTCCGCTGGCAATGCCTTAGCAGCTGCCTTCACCAAACATTCCTAAAGAACAGCCCTGAGGCCAGCATGGAGTGGCCAGATTGCAGCTCCCTAGGAAGCCTACAGCAAGCCCATCCAGCCAGGAGGTTGGGAGCAGGCCTGATGCAGCAAGGACTACAAGGCTGGCAGCAGGAAAAGATAACTCCCTGGGCATCAGTGCCCTGGCCACTTCCAGGCAGGAAAGAGGATCCCTGAGGAAGGACTGAGATTGGCATCACATGTAGGCATCACATGTGGGGCCCAGGAGCTCGGTCGGCATCACCCAACAGGAACCAGGTCCTGGCTCATTAGACAGAGTGAAATGGGAGCAGGACAGCAAAGCTGGAAGCCAGGTGGCCTTGCAAATGAACTCCCTGCATATAAGTAGCTGATCGGTCAAATGCTGACAAGTTTATCTTGTAAAGCAGAAAATGAACTACACCCAAACTCATCCACCATGACTCTGGCCCAAATGTAATGGAAACACGGGGCAGCAGACTGGAGGCACACGGCAGGAGCCGTTTGTCTTGTAGCATCCTCATCAAGCATATCGAGGCTCATTTAAAATGGTAAATCAATCTTCCTCAAGGATCCCCTGCTTAACAGTGAGAGGTGGGAATTGAGTAATAGGAGGAGCTTGCTCTGACACCCACGCCTGGGGAGCTGACAGCTTCAGTGGTGCAGAAATTCCAGAGGCCACAAGGCCTTGGGGGAGCTCTGGGGCTGGAGTCAGAACTTAGAAACTTACATACTGTGATTCAGGTGAGCAAAGATAAAATAAACACCTGGTACTGCTGCCTACAGAGGGCTGCAGAACTCTCATGTGCTGTTCTCCAACATGCACACCTGTGCATAGCACACGCAGGCACAGATGGCCCTCTCTGGAATGCTTGTCTTCTCTGATCTATTACCTGAGAAGTTGGCGTGAGTCAGATTTCTACTGCCCTGCTGGTCCTCTCTCACATAATCTTGGGAGATGAATGCACTGAGCTCCTTCTTAGAGGCTTAGAGCTTCTAGACCTTTGCTAATTATATCTGAGTATCTTTCTTCCCCAAATGAAGGGATTGTATCTCCTTTTGGGGGGTAAAGCTGTTATCACACATCCCATATTCTTTCCTACTCTGTGGTCTATGAGGTGGTATTTATGTTCCCAGTCCCCGGAGACTATGAGGATTCTGACAAAAATGTTTTTCACCTAATGAGATCTGATTCTTACAAATTAAAACTGCTTTGACTTGAGTTACAAAGGCCTCCTTTAAAGAGCTAAAGAGGGAGAGGTCTTCTGCTTCCAGTAAGATGAAGTTGACTTTTCCTTATTTCTCCTACTAAAAACCCTGGACATTATACTTAAAACATTCTGCTTGTCAGAGAAGACTCTGGAAGATAGAGAAAGGAAGGCAGAGCAGCTAGGAACCTTAGGACCCAAGGCCATTCATGGTGGCAAGTTCTTTGGATATCATAGACAGACTTGTGTCCCCTGAACATTCTATGTTGAAGCCCTAACCCTCATTGTGACTATATTTGGAGATAAGGCCTTTAAAGAAATAATTAAATGAAATCATAAGAACGAGGTTCTAATCCAATAGGACTGGTATCCTTATAAGACAAGGAAGAGACATCAAGCACATGTGCTTAGAGAAAGACACGTGAGGACCAAGCAAGAAGGTCGCCGTCTGCATGCCAAAGAGAGCGGCCTCAGGAGAAGCCCGACACTGCTGCCACCTTGATCTCAGACTTCCAGCCTCCAGAACTGCAAGGAATACATTTATATTATTTAAGCCACCCAGTCTGTGGTGCTTTGTTATGGTAGCCCTAGCATAATAATACATGATGTATTGTTTAAGCTAAAATATCCCATACTTGAAGCTGAAGAAGCCAGCAACATAAAAACATAAATTGGTATAGAAACAAACAAACAAAAAACCCCAACAAAAGCCTGCTCTTTCTAACCAAAGATCAGTCTCAAGACATAAAACTTTGAGATAATCATTGTACTTCAGCCAAATACTACAGAAAAAAATCTGTTTCATTGTCCCCTCATATCCTTCCTTATTCCCCCACCTCAATAGCAGAGGCTGAGTGGGTAGCCTAGACATTTAGCATGAGTAGTCTGTAATGAGGCATTTCAACTTCTGAAGATATAAATGAAGGCATCTCAGATGGAAGCTGGACTCCCATCTCCACTGGGCAGTAACCAGCCCCCCAACCCATTCCCACATTTATAGAGACCATGTAGGGAGCTTGAACTCTCACCTCCACCCAGCAGTAAGGAATAACTTCCCCTAGGGTGTCAACAGAAGCCAAGTAAAGAACCTTCTAGCTCCACCTGACTATAACCTCACTCCTTCCCCTGCTGGAGCAGTGTCAGAGGAAGCCAGCTAAAATAGAAGGTTGAAATGAGCTACGCAGTCTCATAAGATAATGCGTCCATGTTTCAATAGAAAATCACTCATCCTACCCAGAACTAGGAAAATCTCAACTTGAATGAAAAAAAAAAAAAAAAAAAAGACAACCAGTAGGTGCCAGAACTGAGAAGACAGATATATTAAAATTATGTGACAAATACTTTGAAATCAGTAATCCTAAAAATCCTAAAAAAGCTTTTAAATCCTAAAAAAGCTTTAATAAGCAAGTTTAAACACATTTGACACAAGTGGAAAAAATGGAAAGTCTCAGCAAGGAGATAGAAATTCTCAACAAAAAAGAAAGATACAAGGACCAAATGGAAATTTTAGAACTGAAAAATATAATAACCAATATAAAAAGCTCCATGGATAAACTCAAAAGCAGAATTATAGGGTAGAGAAAAGAATCAGTGAACATTAAGACAGAATAACAGAAATCAGTCAATCTGTACAACAGAGAGAAAATAGACCAGGGGGAAAGTAAGCCTTGGGCACTAGTGAGACAAAAGATCTAACATTTATGTCATCAAATTGCTAGAAGGAGAGTAGAAAGAGGGCAGAACAGAAAGTATTCAGAGAAATAATGGATAAAATGTGTTCACAAATTTAGCAAAAGACATAAACCTAAACATTCAAGAAGTTGAGTTAACCCTAAAGAGGATAAATTCAAAGAAACCTGCAATAAGACTTATTATAGTTACATTTCTGAAAGCTAAAGACAAAGAAAAAATATTGAAAGCTGCAAGAGAGAATTGACATTTTATCTACAGCAGTGGTTCTCAACCTTCCTAATGCCACGGCCCTTTAATACAGTTCCTGTGGGTCACGACTCACAGGTTGAGAACCGCTGATCTATAGGGTAACCACAATTAGAATGATGGCAGGTTTCTTATCAGAAGTCATGAAGGTCAGAAGGAAATGGCATATTTTTCAAGTGCTGAAAGAAAAGAACTGTCAGGCTAGGATTTCATGTTCAGAATTTCATATTTTATAAAATATCTTCAGAAATGAAGGGAGGAATCAAAATATTCTCATTTGAGGAAAAATTTATCCCTAGCAGACCTCCCCTAAAAGAGTGGCTTTCCTAAAAAGAAAGGAAATAATAAAAGAGAAATACTAGGACATGACAAAGGAAGAAAGAACAATAGAAAGGAAGAAAGAAGAATCTTAGTAAATAAATTCATTTTCATCCTCCTTTTGAATTTTCTACATTATGTTTCACTGTTTGAAGCAAAAATTATAATACTGCTTGCCGAGGTTCTAAATATATATAGAAGAATTATTTAAGACAACCTTATTGTAAACAGGTGACAGTAAAGAGAAGAAAGGATGGTAAGCTTTCCATATTTTACTAGAACTGATAAAATTTCAATACCAATAGACAGTAATAAGTTATGTACATATGGTAATACCTATAGACACTGCTAGAACAAGCTGTATAAATAGATAATACTAAAAAACATTATAGATAAATCAAAATAGAATTCTAAAAAATGTTCACATAACCCATAGGAAAGCAAAAGGAAAAAAAGGAAGAACTGAAAAACAGAAAACAAAAAATAAAATGGCAGAGTTAAGTCCCAACATGTAAAAAAAACACGTTAAATGTTAATTATTTAAATGTGCCAGCTAAAAGACAGTTCGTCAGAATATAATATATGAAGTAAAACATTTACCCAGCTATATGCTGTCTACAAGAAATTCACACCAAATATAATGGTATAGGTTGCTTGTAAATAAAAGGAAGGAAAAAGAGATACCATGCAAATATAAATCAAAAGAAAGCAGAAATGACCATTTTAACATCAGAGAAAGTAAACTTTAAAGTAAAGAAAATTTACCAGAGACATAGAAGGGTAAATCTACCAAGAAGAAATAGCAATTGTAAATGCATATGTACTAAACACACCACCCGATATGTAAAGCAAAAAGTGACAGAACTGAAAGGAGAAACAGACAAATCCACAAAGGTACTTGCAGATTTCAACTCCCCTCAACCTCAGCAATTGACAGAACTAGACAAAAATTCAGCAAAGATTTAACAACATCATTAGTTGACAGCATCTAATAATTGATATTTATAGGACATTTCACCCAATAACAGCAGAACACACATTCTTTTCCAGTACCCGTGGAACATATGCCAAGATAGATTATATTCAGGGCCATAAACAACACTTAACAAGTTGAAAAGAATTAAAGTCATACAAAATGTGTTCTCTGACCACAGTGGAATCAGGGTAAAAATCAATAATAGAAAAATAACAGGAAAAGTTTCAAACATTTGGAAACCAAACAGCACACTTCTAAACAATCATGAGTCAAAGAGGGAGATATAAGGAAAATTTTGAAAATACTCTCTATCAAAATTTGTGAGATACACATACAGCTAAAGTATTCATCAGAGGGAAATTTGTACCACTAACTGCTCATATTAGAAAAGGGTAAATGTCTAAAATCAATAATGTAAGTTCTTATCTTAAGAGCCTAGAAAAAGGGGGTGGCACTTGTGGCTCAGTGGGTAGGGCACTGGCCCCACATACCGAGGGTGGTGGGTTCGAACCCGGCCCTGGCCAGCTAAAACAGCAATGACAATTGCAACAACAACAACAAAAAAAGCTGGATGTTGTGGCAAGCATCTGTAGTCCCAGCTACTCTGGAGTCTGAGGCAAGAGAATTGCTTAAGGCCAAGAGTTGGAGGTGGCTGTGAGCTGTGACACCATAGCACTCTACCAAGGGTAACAAAGTGAGACTCTGTCTCAAAAAAAAAAAAAAAAAAAAGGACCTAGAAAAAGAAGAGCAGAATAAACCTAAAACAAGCATGAGGAAGGAAATAATAAAGAGCAGAAATCAATGAAATTGAAAATGTGGGAGGGGAGAAGTAAATCAATTAAAAGAAAAGTTGTCTCTCTTAAAAGGCCAACCAGCCAGGCGTGGTGGTTCATGCCTGTAATCCTAGTGCTCTGGGAGGCCAAGGGAGGTGGACTGATTGCTTGAGCTTCGGAGTCCAGAGACCAGCCTGAGCAAAAGTGAGATCCCCATCTCTACTTAAAAAAACAAAACAAAACAAAAAACAAACAAACAAAAAAACTAGCCAGGTGAGTGGTCCCAGCTACTTGGGAGGCTGAAGCAAGAAGATCGCCTAAGCCCTAGAGTTTGAGGTTGCTGTGAGCTGTGACACAATGGCATTCTACCCAGGGTGACAAAGTAAATATATTTCTTGCTAGTGAATAAATTTCTAGCAAGTTTGACAAAGAAAAAAAGAGAAAAAGAGAGAAGATACAATCACTGATATCAGGAAAAAAAAAAAGAGAGAGAGAGAAAGAAAGGAATAGAAAGAAAAGAAAAACCTTGACATAAATCTCCTACCTTGTATAATAGACAAAAATTAACTCACCTAAGTATAGTGTGGCACTAAAAAACTTTCAGAAAAAATGTAGAAGAAAAGTTTTGGCATCTAGGGCTACATATTCTTAGACTTGACAACAAAAGTACAATCCATAAAACGAAAAATTGATAAATTGAACTTCAACAAAATTAAAAACTTTTATTCAGTGGAATTTTCTATTAAGATGAAAAGACAACCTAGACACTAGGAGAAAATATTTGCAAACCACATATCCAATAAAAAATAATATCTACAATATATAAACAACTCTCCAAATTCAGTTAAAAAATTTTTTTCAAATGAGGAAAAGACTGATAACGATATGATCTTATATCCCTAGAAAACTCCGAAGATTCAACTGAGAACTCCTAGAATTGATAAATAAACTCAGTAAAGCCTCAGGTCACAAAATAAATGTGCACAAATCAGTAGCTTTCTTGTATGCCAACAAAACTTAAGCTGAGAATCAAATCAAAGATATGGACCTTTCACAGTAGCAAAAAGAAAATAAAATACCTGAGAATATACTTAACAAAGGAGGTGAAAAGACCTTACAGGGAAAACTATGAAACAGTGAGGATAAGAAATCTCAGAGGATTTAAATAGATGGAAAAACATATCATGCTCATGGATAGGCAGAATCAACATTGCCAAAATGGCCATATTACCCAAAGTGATTTACAGATTCAATGCAATCCCCATTAAAATACCAAGGGCATTTTTCACAGATCAAGAAAAAATAGTTCTATGCTTCATTTAGAATCAGAAAAGACCCAGAATAGCCAATGCAACCTTATGCAATAAGAATGAAGCAGGAGGCATCACTTTACCAGACTTCAAGCTATTCTACAAAGCTGTAGTCACTAAAACGGCATGGACCAGCACAAAAACAGAGACATAGACCAGAACAGGGAACCCAGAGGTGAAACTGTTCTCATATTCCCATCTGATTTTTGACAAAGCAGATAAAAACATACACTGGGGAAAAGAATCCCAATTCAATAAATGGTGCTGGGAAACATGAAAATAGGATCCATACTGCTCACCACTCACAAAAATTAATTCATGATGGGAAAAGACTTAAACCTAGTGCATGAAATTGTAGGAATTCTAAAAGAAAATGTTGGAAAAACTCTTATAGATATCATCAGCCTAGGGAAAAAAAATGTAAAGAAGACCCCCAAGGTAATCACAGCAACCACAAAAAAAATAAAAAATGGGACCTGATCAAATTAAAAAGTTTCTGCATAGCCAAGGAAGTGATCAATAGAGTGAATAGACAACCTACGGAACAGAAGAAAATATTTGTATGCTATATATCTGACAAAGGGCTGGTAACCAGAATCTACGAAGAACTCAGGTTCAGCAAGAAAAAAATCAAACAACTCCATCAAAAAGTGGGCAAAAGACATGAACAGAAACTTTTCAAATGATGATCATCTCATGCCCAACAAACACATGAAAAATCTCTTCAGGGAAATTGATATCAAAACTACAATGAGATATCACCTAACTCCAGTGAGAATGGCTCTTATCAAAAAGTTTCAAAAAAGCAAGTGCTGGTGTGGCTGGGGAGAGAAGGGATACTTACACACTGTTGGTAGGACTGCAAACTAGTTCAACTTCCATGGAAAGGGGTATGGAAATACCTCAAGAACTAAAGTTAGACCGACCATCTGATCCACTACTAGGGATTTACCCAAAGGGAAAAAGTCATTTTATCATAAAGACACTTGCACTCAGATATCTATAGCATCATGATTCACAATTGCAAAGATGTGGAAACAACCCAAGTGCCCACGAGTACATGAGTGGATTAAGAACATGCGGTATAAACCTGGTTTCTTGTACCCTCAATGAATCCCCAACAATAAAAAAAAATGTGGTATATGTATATCATGGGATACTACTCAGCCACAAAAAAGAATGGTGATCTAGTAACTTTCCTAACAATGTGGATGGAACTAGAAAACAAACACCACATGTACTCAATACTAAATTGGAACTAGTTGACCAACACTTCACCTGCACATATGTGAGTAAAACTTAATGGGAATCAAGTAGGTGGGAAGAGGGAGGGAGGGGTTGGGTTAATTCACACTTAACTGGTACAATGTACACATTCTGGGTAAAGGGCATACTTACAACTTTGACTTAAAATGTACCTTAGTAAATTCAGTAACTCAAATGTATGTACTTCTATAATATTCTGAAAAAAATTTTTTTTTAATGTAGAGAAGCAACAATAAAAAACATTTTACAGAATATCCCATCACCAGAAGACAACCAGGATTGCCATTTTGAAAAAACAAGTGGGAAGGGTGGCACCTGTGGCTCAAAGGAATTGGGTGCTGGCCCCATGTGCTGGAGGTGGTGAGTTCAAGCCTGGCCTCAGCCAAAAACTGCCAAAAAAAAAAAAAAAAACCAAATGGGAAAAAGACTTGAAATGATACCTCAGCAAAGAGGATACACAGATAGCAAGTTAGCACGTGAAAAGATATTCAACGTCATTTAGTCATTAGGGAAATGTAGATCAAAACCACAGTAAGACATTGCTACGCACCTATCAAAATGGCTAACGTGCTGCATACAATAACTACGAAAATGCCATGAAGGCTACGTTGAACGGTTTGATGAGATAATTTCAGATTGTATATGAAACCAGCACATTGTATCCCTTGATTGCACTAATGTACAATCTATGCACTAATGTACAATCTAATGTTAAGCTATGATTTAACAATAAAAAAACTTGTAAAAGTTTTATAAATAAAATGTAAAAGCCTTTTAAAAAAAATAAAAAATAAAATTGCACTCTCACATTCTCTTTAAAAAAAAAAAAATTCCAGTATTCAGAAAAAAAAAATGGCTAATGTAGACGGGGTGCGGTGGCTCATGCCTATAATCCTAGCATTCTGGGATGCTGAGGCAAGGGGATGCTGATGCTTGAGCTCAGGAGTTCAAGACCAGCTTGTGCAAGAAAAAATTAGCAGGTGCAGTGGTTCATGCCTGTAGTCCCAACTACTTGGGAGGCTGAGAGAGGAGGATCACTTGAGCCCAGGAGTTTGAGGTGATGGTGAGCCACAACCATGTCACTGCATACTAGCTGGACAACAGAGCAAGACTCTGTCTCAAAAAAAAAAAAAAAAAACAAAGCCAAATGCTGGATCATGCCTATACTGCTGATGTGAAGATGAATGTAAAGTGGTACAATTGTTCTGGAAAACATTTTAACAGTTTCTTAAAACACTAAACATGCAACAATCATGTGACCTAGCAATTTCATCCCTAGGCATTTCTCCAGAAGTAAAAACCTATGTTTACACAAAAACCTGTATACGAATATTCATAGTAGCTTGTAAATAGCTCAAAACGGGAAATAACTCAGATGTTCTTTGACAGGTAATTGGTTAAAGAAATTGTGACACCTGATACCTCACATTACTCAGCAATAAACAGGAATGAACTTGACACATGCTACAACTCAGATGAATTGCCAGAGAATTGTTCTAGGTAAAAAACGCCAATCCCGACAATCGTATGTACTATCAATATACGATTTCATCTGTTTAATGTTTGAAACAACAAAATTACAGAAATGGAGACTAGATTTGTGGTTGGCAGGAGTTAAGGAGGGGCAAGGTGGGAGGAAAGTGTGTATGGTGATAAAAAAGGAAACAGTAGGGATCCCTAAGTGATGGAATGTTCTAGATCTTGACTATATCAATGTCAATATTCTGACAAAATTATAGTTTTGCAAGATGTTACATTGAGGGAAAACGGATACATGTGAGATCGCTGTATTATTTTTTACAACTGCATGTTAATCTACAATTATCCCCAAATAAATTTAAATTAATTAAAAATGCAAGAACCAAGAAATGCTCTTTTTTCTAAACACCCTCCATGAAACCAGAGGATAAAAAGAACTACGATGCTTCCAGAACCGGTGGAGGGGTGGGTAGCAGGTGAGGAAAGGCAGGGGATACAAAAAAAAATCCTCTGTGCAAATATAATTTTGCTGCACAGAAAAAATGGAGAATGAAGGCCAGAGAAATGGTAACTGGGGAGAAGTAAAAAAGACAAGAGTCTGGTGTATGCTGTAAATGGGGATCACCGGGGAGGCAAAATACACCGCAGAGTTACTAAAGGTTAAGATTTGTGCAAGGAACAAAAGCCATCAGCCTTGGAACCCATGGGCTCCTGACTCTGACCATGCGTATGATGCTCGTTCAACAGGTGCCCATTTTCAAGTTTACCAGACTTTTAAAGAGAGGCTATGGGCCTTGGGCGAAGGCTTCCCTGGGTGTTTGCCAAATCTAATAAGAGCTACCATTTAGCGCACAACCTCTGTGTGCCAGGCACCAGGCCATCTGCTTATGACCCACCTGCTCGGTCCTACCCACAGAGTGAGCTGCTGTCCCCATACTGCAGACCAGGATGCCCAGGCTCAGGCTGCAGCAGCAGGGGTGGGCCAAGCCCGGACCTTTTGCCCTGGACCACTCACTCGCCTCTCCCTGTTGATGCTCTCATCCATAAAGACCTTCATGCTTTTACTGTGGGAGGGAGGCCCCTCCCCAGAGCAAGAAAATTACATTTCTCAGGAGGTATTTCTGGGCCAATTAAATCAGAGAGGCTTTAAGCGCTAATGTGTAATTGGTTTTAAAATCAGCAGACTTGCCTAGCTCAAGATGACAATATTTAAACAGCAAAATGCCCCCATCCTGAGTGGTTCTTGTAAACCACGACCGTGGCCTTCTGCAGCTGTAGCCGCCTTCTGTCAGTTCCCTCCTTGAAAGCAGTGGCTCAGCTCTAATTGGCTGCTGGGGATAAATATTTACGGGACTGTGTAAACAGAGAACATCTGTGTCTGAGGTCTGGTTTCAGGATCTCCACGGCAGCACCCAGGAAAGCCAGTGGGCTGGGGACTCTCCGAGCTGCCCATCCTTCTTCTGCAAATTGACAAGCGCTGCAGTCTTCCAGACTCAGGGCCAAATGTCTAATTAAATTCTCAGACCAGGACAACAGTGTTGGCTCCTCCTGGGTTCTGGAAGGCTGCAGCATCCAGGCTGGGTGTGGAGGGAGGCCCTAGAGGATGTGCAGGCCCCTTCTAAGACCTCAGGCTCATCTTGGATTCCCACTCTTATCTGAGGGCTACTGGGGAGGGACAGGGACCTGGTGCTAGCCCTTGCTTCCCTGCTGATACCTCTAAGGACGGAGAACTGCTCAACCTGTGGGAGATGCAACCTCTTCTGTTCAGTGGGGATAAAATCCCCCCTCACAGACACAGTGAAGACATACGACAACAAGGGACTGCAAACACCTGGGCAGGGCCGAGCACAACGGGAGACCAGGCCACGCCGCAGCTTCTAACAACAGGGTAAGTGGGTCCCAGCCTAGGCTGCAAGTGAAAATACCAGGACGCTTTAAAAATAGAATCCTTGGCCCCACTCCTGTACCACTGGAAAATCACCGGAGCCCAGGAATCTGTTTTGTTTTTTTTGTTTTTTTTAAGGAAGGCTCTAGACGATGCTGGATGCTGATGTCGTCAGCCAACAATCCCAGTCGGCCGCCAGGGCTGAGTCACACTGACCTCAGCCCACCTGGCTTTGGACAGGAAGCCCTCCTGAGTTATGACCGGTTGGCGAGGCTGCTTCCACATCCCTCAGGACTCTATTGAAAGTGCTCCTCGGGTTTTACCCTGCATGCCCTGGTAGCAGGGCTCCAGGAGGACAATGGCAGAGGCCTGTGGGTGACCAGGCTGCCTTCAGTGATGGCATTGCACATAGTCCTGTGCCGTGCCCGAGCAACTCTGTGTGTGGCAAGCCCCACATGGGGGCTGTGGGGATGCAGCAGGCATCCTGGTGCCTCTTCATGCAAGCTGTGCCACCCTGGTGGTTCCTGGACCTCCTTGAGCTCTGTCCCATCAGTGTCATAGCAGAGGGTCAGGCAGGACAGCCTGGGAACTCACAGGGTGGATAAGCCCCTGCCCTGTTGGGCCTTGGTTCACTTCATGAGAACCCCAGAACATGTTTTGTCTGAACTCAGGCTCCTCAGTCCAGACCTCCACCAGGATGAAAGGAGCTTGTCTTGGCCAAGGCCTGGTGCTGGCAAGCCCCTGCCTGGCCCAGAGCCCATGGACACTGTTCTGTACCCAGGTCCTGGGAAGGGCTTGGAGACCTCAGGGCTTCAGCTTGAGCACAATTCTGCAGTGTTAATTGGGATGCTGCTGTGGGCCAGAAAGAACCTTAGCCCCAACACCACAGCTGGGAACCCCCATCTTTCTAAAAGTTATGGATTTGGGAGCATCTTGTTAGTAGACCACATCCCCATGGGGCTCGTGAGCTCTCCCATCCACCACCCCTCCCCGTGTGCCCCGAGTGCACCCCATCCTCACGCATCTCCTTCCCTCCTTCCTAAGCTCTCCATAGCACGCGCCTGAGGACGGGCCAGACCCCTGCACAGCTCACCTCTGCTGCAAGTGTTCCCATCTCCTCTGCCTCCCTGAGGGGCCTACTCCTTCAGTTACATCCACCAACTCTGGCTGAACCTGAACTTGAGGACTGAACATTGTGTATGTGGGACCAGGGGTGGAGGTGGGGGGGTATTACATAATGATGCTAGTTGTCTTCTCCTAAAATTTGTGATCACCAACCCTCATATAAGAGCCTGATATAGTCCATGAATCTTACCGTGTTTCCTAAGTTCTCTTTCCCACTTTCCAGGAGGCAATTTCATACATTCCTTTTGCCTGCAGAACCCTGCTCCTTGCCTCCCCCAGGCTCACCCTGCAACTCTGATGGTCTCAGACCAGGAACTGCTAGCTGGGATCCTACTGTGCTGCCGCCAGCACAGCCCCAGTCCCTCGGGCCTCAGGCCCATGCTTTCTGTGTCTCCCTGTACCAACAAAAGGTCTCGTATTCTCTGGGTTCCAGCCTCTTCTGGCTTTGCAAGGATCCCTCCCTCAGTTTATCTCCTCTCTCTTCACCAATCCCTTGTACTGAATTCCTTCCACACGCTTGCCTCTCCTCCTGAAAACATGTCCCCTTGGCCCCATTCTCATCCAGCAGCTCCTCCACTTTGTGCTCTTTGTAAAACCAAAATGTCTGAAAAAAGTCAACCATACTTACTGTCGTTGACCACCACGTTAACATCTCCAGGGCTGGACAGTGTCCATAGCATATAACCATTCATTCCTCCTGCTACTCAGTCTGCCCCTTGGCAAGCTCACGGAGGACGCCAGGACTGCCAACCCCGTGTCTCCTCTGTGTCCTGTTCTTCCTCCAGCGCTCGCTGGAATCCCATGTGGAAGGGCGAGGTGAAACGTTGTGATTCATCTCCTGGTCTCCCTCTGCTTCATCGACTTCTCTTTCTGAGTCCCCTTGGTGTCTTCCTCTACCTGACCTCCAGGCCCCCGTTCTTTCTGTTCCTAGATGATCTCATCCAGGTTCCTGACTCTAGACATCATTTATGTGCTCATGGCTCTCAAACGTCTAACTCTGTACTGACCTCTCCCTGGAGCTCCAAACACATAGATCAAACTCGACATCTCTGCTCAGATGACTCAAGGCATCTCAGATACAACGACCTCAGAAGGGACATCTCCATTCTGTACCCTTCCCTCTCCTGTTTCCCTTCTCAGTAAATGGTACCGCCATCCTCTCAGTGGCTCAAACCACACGCCCACGAACCTCGCTTGCTTCTCTTCTCTTTCCTGATGCTTCTGCTTTGAAATATATCCAGATCCCACCTGTCTTCCCACCATTGCTCTCATCCCTGGCCCAAGCTGCCATAATCTTTCCCTGGGAAACCGAAATCATTTCCTAAATGGTGGCTCTGCTTCCCTTCCGTGGGGCGGGGGCTGGAGGGCTCCATGAAGGATCTGGGTCTCCAGCTGTGCAGACTAACCAGTGCTAACTGGATTAATCAGGTCGTCCAAAGGGAGGTGTATGTTCCCTCCTTTCTGTCCTGTTTCCTCAGAACAGCACTGCCATTCAGAAAGCCAGATCAAGTGCCATTAACAAATTAATTCCGATCAGCGCAGCTAAAGCACTTAGACCTCAAGGCAATCCCGCCGGGCCTGGAGGGAGGTGTCCTTGGCCCGGCCTGGTAATAAAGTGGAAGTGATGCTGGAAGCAGAGGCGGTTATTTTGATGCCTGTCTCTGTCCCTAGAGGGGGGAGGAGTGGGATTTGATTACACTGTGGTTTCCTGAGGGAATTAACTCACTTTTGAATGATAAGTTATTAATCTCCCAACGTGGCAGTTAGGTCCCTGAGGACGGTCGGCCCTCACACCTCCCTGCAGCCCCCACAGCCTCCTATTTAGGACCAAGCATTTGGAGGGTACCCAATCATTGGATGAAAGAATAGTTAATTGGTAAGTGAGAAATAAGTCTGGGGCTTGGTATCACTCATCACCCTCGTTCTTTTATGTAACCAATGTAACCAGGCCCCTGCCATGTTCGGCATAGCAGGTGCAGGAGTTAAATCAAACAGGCAAGGCCCCTGTCCTCCTGGACCTCACAGAATGCAGGGGGAAGGCAGATGATGTGTTTAGGAATCCAAAAACACAAAGCTTCCCTCAGAGAGGGAGCAGCACACTGAGGATGGGGGATAGGGCAAAGGACAGCATGTGCAGACGTGAGGAAGAGCTGCTCAAGGAGGGCACAAAGCCTGCACACCTAAGCTGAGCTCTGCATGCCACAAAGAGCCAGCCAGTTCTGCAGGAAGAACCTTCTAGGGAGAGGGGCCAGAAAATGTAAGTGCCCATTTTTAGATAGCCAAGTCGCTGTCGGTCCAGAGTGGCCATCATTGCCACCAGCTGGGGTCCTAATGGTCCAGGCTGGCGTCTCCCTGCTGAGTGGGCAGCTGTGCCCAGGGTTGATTCACCTGCCTGAGTGCCACCTTCCTTCCCTCCAAATCTCCTCACTCCTAGCACAGGGCTTTGATCCATTCCCATCTCTTCAATAAGGCCTTTCAAAATCCCAACTGGGAGGACCCTCTCCCTCTGAAGCTCTGGAGCACTTATCTGACACCTGCTGTTTCTATGGCCTTGTATACATCCCGCCCCCGTGTGTTAGGAGCTCCTCCCCCCCATGCCTAGGCTGCTCAGAGGCAGGGGCCTCACCCACCTCTGATTCTCACACCCCTCAGCCCTGGCCCTCAGTCACAAACACACAGAGAGTCTGACCCGATTGCCTGACCCAAAGGAAGTCCAAGGAGCAGAGGGGGACTCATAGAATTCTTGCTTCTCCTCGCAAGATCTTTGATGGGGGCAAGGAAGGAGGGCACTCCATCCAGCCCCTGGCTTTGGTTTTGAAAAGTAGTTTATGGAAGGATGATACAAATTTTAACAATATTTCTGGCTTTCTCATGGAAATGCTTGGAGATTTTCACAAGGACAGCAGCCAGAAAGAAGGAGAAAGGCCAACTTGAAGAGGAAAAGTCTTGGGACAGACACATCACATGAAGGAGGCAGCTAACCAGGTTCCCAGAGGCAGGCTCTGCCCCAGACCCACACCGGGCTGCAGGGCTGCACGCAGACTCTCAGTGAGCACCCGCCCTTCCTACCAGCAAGGCACAGCTGCCCCCTCCAGCAGCCTTCCTCTGGCTAGAACCTCCCCTCCCCCAGCATTCCCAGACATCTCACAGTCCCAGCCCTAGTTATTCTCACCAGAAGCTGTAATACTGTCAGACAAAACACAGGGCACAGGGTGCCTTCTGCATCAAGATGTCTCAGCTAACCGTGGGACCTGCCATGGGTCCCGAGCTGCTGGCTGGGCTGATGCAGATGGAGCCATGGCACCAACCCACAGAAGGGAAGCAGATGGGCATGAGGATGAAGGAGATGGATGTGGAGATGGATGTGGAGACGCGCTGGGCACTGCTGCTAACCTTTCACGAGGACCGTCCTGGCCTCTGCCCACTCGCTCCTCCCGTCTGATGTCAGCAAGCCGATTGGAGGCAAGCGCTCGTCCTCGTTGGAAGCCATTTTGACTATCTTTCTCAACTGAGTGAACAGATCCCCCTCACTGAGACGGCGGAAATTAATGACAACATCCAAGACAAAGAACTGTAAGAGAGACAGGTCAAACATGTCACTCATGGGGATGATCCAAGGTGGCAGGCCTCCACTCACCCTTTGCAGGGGAGACTTGGTGCTCAGGCCCAAGGTTTCCAAGGCATTGGGTGGTTCCCAGTGGTCTCAACTTGGGGACCAACCTAGTGCTGTTGACTGTGCTGTGTTCCTTCCAAGCTGCCTACAATCAAAGAAGGCAAGATTAAACTTAGCCAAAAGAAAACTTGCTTTGTGGTTCCTAGTTCATGTACAACCATTATGTCGTGGGGAATCGAATATAAATTGGTACAAGTGCAGCTGGAGGACAGTGTCTATCAAAGTTTAACATGTGCATAGCTGTGACTGAGCAATTGCCCTTATAGATGCATGTGTTCGCCTAGGGCTCAGAGAAACATACCCGTGTGCACTGGAAGACATGAGCAACGTGCACCTCAGCCTTGTTGACAATAGCAAAATGGTTCTCCAGGAAGGGGGTGGCTGAGTAAAATGTAGTTTCCTTATCCAGTGCATGTCTATCCCGCCATTAAAAAGACCAAACTAGCTCTAGACGGAACTATGGGGATACACATGGTGAGTGGAGAAAAGCAGCAAGCTAGCGAATCGTATGCTGAGGAGGGTTAAAACGGAATCCAACATGCTCCATGCAGACATCTACACCTACATGTGTGCACCTACATGTGCTTTGTACATGAGCCCTGTGGGGCTGTCACTTTGCAGCATTGAGTCCAAAGATTCCGGCTTTGTGAAAGGTCTAGTCTTAAGCCCAGGTTGTGATGCCCTTTTTAGCTGATTGACATGAATACTGGTCACCCCACCCTGAACAATGTCCCTGTGGTCTGATCCAGTGCTGGAGCCAAGAGAGTGTTTCTGAAAGGGGTGTAGATTGCCGCTTGTAGGGGCTGAGAAGTGCTGGCTTTGGCTTTTTAATGAAAATGGGGTCTGGGAGGCCCAGGTGAGTGTATTGCCTGAGCTCAGGAGTTGGAGATCCGCCTGAGCTAGAGGGAGAACCCATCTCTAAAAATAAACGGGCGTTGTGGCAGGAGCCTATAGTCTGAGCTGCTTGGGAGGCTGAGGCAAGAGAATTGTTTGAGCCCAAGAGTTTGAGGTTGCTGTGAGCTATGATGCTACAGCACTGTACCAAGGGTGACAGTGGGAATTTGGGTCAAAAAAAAAAAAAAATGGAGAAAGGTTCTTGGTTTGTGGCTGGCCAAGCAGAGTGCCAGGTGGACTGTGATGTCTCCTAATTGGCCTTCAATCCTGGGAACAAGGGTTGCAGCCACCCCCAGGTGACAAACTTCCACTCAGCTCTCAATTCACTCAAAATATGACATGAGCCCAAGAACATATTGTACATCAAGTACCAGGGGAGTCCCTGGGATGGTCACCAAACTTGGGTCTTAGCAAAAAATGAAAACTCCAGGCCAAAAAAAAAAAAAAAAAGAACACTTTTGTGAGATGCAATATTGATGGGAGTCCTCACTATACAGAACATATGGTGTGTGGTGGTCACTGGGAAGTGTTCAGAAGCCTTCAAGCTCAGCCAGGTCCCCACCCCCAGGGGGTCCTTTTTGGCTATGTGGAACCCAATTGGAAGCCTGAGCTGCAGGGGACAGGAGTCCATCCCACTCTTGGACAAACAGCTTGGCTTTTCTAAATCTCATGCCCTCATCTGTAAGAATTAAATGGGATGCAGGTGTGTATGAGTACTATGTCCATGGTCTGACACATGGGAGGTTCCATAACTCCATCCATCTGTCAGGGCGTGTCTTCAGAAAGGCCAGAGCCTGAGTGGGAGACTGCATGGAAACAAACACGTGCAGGTGGGGGGCTGAGGCCATGCTGGTCCCATAACAACCCTCGGCCTGTCAGGGCTGAAACGAGGGCCCAGTGAGTGTATTCTCAAACTGGAGATTCTCCTCATTCTTAGAAGCCAGCTGATGGAGAGAAATGGGACTGTTTGGGGGTAGGACACCCTAGTTTGGGGCCACTATGCCCCAGCTCACCAATAACTCAGGGAAGTGGGCTGAGCACCCTTGGAGAAGCAGGAATGGGTGCATGGCCCATGCCCCTCCCCAAGCCCAAGACAAGGAGCTGCTTACCTGGTTGCAGCAGGCCACAATGATGTGCTCGGGCTCAGGCATGATGCTGCTTTTCTGGGCCACCAGTGTGTCCTGGGTGTGGCCAGGAAGCCGGTAAGAGGAGAACAGCCCATAGTACTGCTTCATGCAAAGGGGCTGCCCTGACAGTTGGCCCTTGGCACAGTCCATGGGGATGGAGTGGCTGGAAGGGGAGCAGGCAGCCAAGAGGGGATGGGGGAGACAAGGAATCAAAACTAGTTCTGTTATAACTTGATCAAGCAAAAGAGGGCATGAAACTCAAAACTGCATCACTACGTCAGTCAGAGCTCAGTTCTTCACTTTTTAAGGTAGTGGAGTGCCCCATTTCCATGGCCCATGAAGTGACTGTTAGGCTTTTCTCAAATATCCACTAATCCACCCCACCCCTCCCTATGTTCTGCATGTGCAAACCTTGTGTAGCCCTCTGCACTTCTGCTTATACTGATCTTTACTGGGCAAACCTTTGCTGCCATCCCTGAACTCAACTATTCTGTTGAGACAATCCCTCCTTTTCATTTAAGAGCCTAGTTCTTTATCATCTCTTTTAGAAGCCAGCTGTGAGGTCAAGGCAGGAAGTTCTCTTCCCTCTGTGATCTTAGTATATTTCATGTCTATCCTTTCTCTCTCTCCCTTCCTTCCATCAATCCACCCACCATCTATCCATCATCCGTCCATCTACCATCTATCCCTCCATTACCTTCCTTCCATCCATCCATCCATCTACCATCTATCCACCTTCCATCCATCTACCATCTATTCATCCATCCACCTTCTATCCATCCATCATCCATCTACCATCTATCCATCCATCCACCTTCCACCCATCTATTCACTATCCACCCATCCATCCACTATTCACCCATCTATCCACCATCCATGTATCCATCCAACCACCTTTCCCCATCCATTCATCCATCCATCCATCCATCCACCATGCATCCTCCATCCATCCATCCTTCCACCCTTTTGGCCAACAGATACTTGCCTGGCACTATTCTGAGGTCTAGGGATATAATACAAGACACGTATTTCTTGCTCTGGGGTACAGGTTCTGGGATGTATAAAAAGTAGACCATGAACAACAAACTGATAAAACACGAGACTTTCAGGTGGTGAGACAGAGGTGGGAGGAGGTTGCCAGGAGCAGTTTCACTGAGATCTGATAGATTGAGCTGGACCTTAAGGGTGTGAGACTACCACAGAAGAGAGCAGGGTGGAGTGGCCCACAACACTGCTGCTCAAAGTGTGGGCATCACATTGAACTGTCATGACTGACCCATGACAGGGTGAGTACCTGCATCCAGAAACATCTGCAGCAATGTGAAGTAATTTTAAGTCTGCTGAATCTAATAAAACATGTGGTCTTATATTTTCTTTCTTTGTGCCATTTTTCTAGTAATTTTTTGTTATGTTTCTTAATTGAAAAAAGAAACAACAAAACCTGGTCCTTTCCCAGAGATAGTTTGAGAAGCACTGGTTGAAAGCAGAAAGGAAGCCAGTGGGGTTGAAGCCGAGGGAAGGGAAGGCCAGAGAGCTGGGCAGGGCAGATCCTGCAGGCTGCAGTGCAGTGGCCAGGAGCTGCCATTTTATTCTTGGTGCAGTGGAAGCCCTTGAAGGCCTCAGCATGCAGAAGCATGATTTGGTTAATGTTTTGCTTTTTAAATGGTTATATGTGAAGAATGGACCAAAGTGGGTCACAGGAAGAACAAAGAAGGAGGCTGCAGCTGAGATGGAAAGTGACGTGGGCCATGGGGGGAGGAAGAGAGGAAGGGGTCAGGGATGTGTTCAGTCAACACCTTGGATTAGATGGAGGTGTGACATAGAAAGGAGCTGATGGCAACCTAGGTTCCATGACTCACCGACTGAGGTGTGCTGCTGTACTCACTCAGAGGGCAACACAAGGGGAGACCAGGCAGGCACAGGAGGGAGCTGCAAGGCTCTGCTGGGCTTGTCTGCAGTGACCAGAGCCACCCAGAGAGGATGTCTGGGGGTTGGATGGTCGAGTGTGGGGTCAGGGGAGGGACTGTGGGTCTCAGCCTCTGCCCCAAGGTTGGATAAAGACTGAGTTGGGTCAAGTTGGACAGAGTGAAGTTCACCTCCTGTGCCTTTCTTGTGTCTGTTTATGTGTCTGTCTTGTCCAATAGTCTGGGAACATTTTCAGGGAAGGGATGAGGCCTTATTTCTCTTCATCTTCTCAGCATCAGTAGGTTGCAAAATAAATAAGTGAATGAGCGGATTAAAGGTTCAAACGTTCCAGCCTTAAGTTATTTACAATCACAGGACGTGGGACCTTCCTGCAGATATGCATGGGTGCCCATATAAGTGTGCAGCGTGAGAGTCTGGAATCAAGACTATCAGTGATGGATGGGCACATGTCCCCAGGCCCAGAGGACAGGGCCCCTACCCTGCCTCCTCCACTGTCCACCCTGGCTAATGGTAAGGAGGAGGCTCTTTGAAAGCAGAGACTGTGCTGTGAACTGGACAGGTGAGCTCTGGTAGGAGGCAGACAAAGACACATACAAGGAGACAGCAGCTCCCAGGTCTGGACCCCTGGCACAAGAATGGTACAGTGATCATGACCATGGCATTTAGAAAAGAGCAAGCAGGCAGTGGCTAGGATTGTCTGGCACAGAGAGATGCTGGAGGGTCTGCTACAGGCCTGCTAGGGGTCAGAGCTTGTAGGCATCATCCCCACAGCAGCCCCCCAGCGGCTATTATTGACAGAGGGAATGCCATTGTCCAAGATCAACACACCAAGTATTGCAGGTGTCTGAATTCAGGTATGCTGGTCCCAGGGCCCAAGCCCTGAGCTGCTCTGCCCATTGGGTCTCAGAGCCCCACCTACTTCTCTCCAGAGGGAATAACCCTAACCTGGAGGGACTGTGGGTCTGAGTTTCTGCCCCAAGGTTGGGTAAAGACCAAGTGGGATCAAGTTAGAGTGAAGTTCACCTCCTGTGCCTTTCTTATTCTTCTATCTCTCAGCTGTGTGACCAAGGGCAAGTCACTTAACCTCTCTGAGCTTCAGCTTCCTCTCTGTATGAGGGACAGTGCTTTGGGCCCTTCTCTTGTTCCAGAATCTGGTGTCCTTGTAGCCCCTGCCTTGGGGAACCTGGATCCCACAGACCCTCTCCCTTTCCTGGCTACCCCCAGCACCCTGGGGCTTTCTTCTAGAAATAAAAGCTAGTCCATGCTGCTTGAACAGCTCTGTCCATCTGTCAGAACACCTTCATGTTCACTGACCTTGGTGGGATTGAGGAAACAGAGGATTGGCACGGGGAAACTGTTCTACCATGTGGCAAAACGGAACTCACCATCACCTTATTCTGGGAACTCTCCCTCCCCCATTTTCTGATGTGCTCTTGAGCTTCAAACTAATTCACACCATGTGTGCACACGTGAAGTGTGGCGGCAGGGGGCGTTTTGAAAAGATTGAGGGAGGATGATGGTTACCCCACGAAAAGGAACAGTTAATGGTCAGACCTTCAGTGACTGATGCTGGGGGAGTGGGCGGGAAGACACCTGCTCTGCAACTGGAGCCAGGAACGCAGATCAGGGAAAGAGCTCCCTGTCTGGTGTGGGAGGGAGGGAGACACACAGGCAGACTGTGTTTGAACAAGGCACTACCCTTCCCAGGCTGGGCCCACTCCTACCTGTCCAGCAGGGCCTTGTAGCTGAGCACACCAGAGATGAGGCGGGCTGCGAACCTGCAGAGACAAGTGAGGCCTAACCCTCTCTTCCCTGGACCTAGGCTCCCTCCACCCAAAGTCTCTGCTCATTCCACCATATGCCAAATGGGGCGCAAGTTAGACATGACCTGGTTCCTAAATCCATCACAGGCCTTGCATTTAAAGTGGTCCTTTGGTGAAAACTTGGGGTGGGGAAGCTCTGGGGGAGAGAGGAAACTGGGGTCACCTTGGGGAAGAGGAAGAGAGGGAGTGGGAGAACAAGAGGCACAGAGCAGGCAGGAAAGGCTGGATGGGGAGGGATGAAGCTCCTCCTGGTCAGGGTTAGTCCTGGAGCTGGGCAGGGCCAGGGTCCCTGGAGTTCTGAAAAATGTGGTCTCCCAGGAAAAGCCAGTAATTTGTTCCCCTTAGTGTTAATGAAAAGGAAAGTGAGGATTGGGGAAAAAGATGCCAGAAAACTGCGCCATGGGACTGTGTCATCTTAACTGTCCATGGCTGATGAGGCCTGGCTTAATTGCATCAGGAGGAAAATAGCCCCTCAGATGCAATTTTGATGACTGTTCTCAGCAGTCATCCATCATACCTTCCTTCTGCCCAGGGGAGGCCCCAGCTGCAGGGGGAGGGGGCTGGCCTGCCCCCGGGCCAGTCAAGCTGGTCTTAGGGAGGCAGGGGTAGGCAGAGGCCTTCCCAATGTGGCTCCGTGCCTGGAGGAAAGGTGGGCGCTGCCTTTCTCCTCATGCCACTTTGGATCACCCCTGCCTCTGAACTGTCCCTACCATTTGCCCCATTCAGGTCTTGAGACCAGAGACTCTGAGGCCCTCCAGGAGGGAGATTCTTTCACAGCCCTGCCCCCCCAATCCTCATCAGTAGGTCCAGAGACCCTTCCAGCAGCTCAGTGAGCTCTGAAATTGCAGCAGATGGCAGAGGCTCTGGCGGCTGGCAGGGAGGAATCGTTTCCACCCCTCTGGGGCCTCAGTGTACAGCTGGGGGCTCTGAAGGGCAGCAGAGAAGCTCAGACAGCCTAGGGCTGTGCTTCTCAGCAACAAGTACTGACCAGTTGGAGGACACACACCTCCTTCCAGGGCCTCAGCCAGAGCGTAACTGCTGTGGGGACATCTGAGGTCCACGACCTCTAATTAGTGACCACGTCACAGCAAATAAATATATTCTGAGGCAGACCACATGTTTGTGGCTGGAGTGCAGCCACACCTGACCTCCCTCCTGACCCGATGGTCTGGAGGTCACTGTCTTGCTCAGCCAAGGCATGAGCTCTGGCCTTTCCTCACTGGCACTGAGGCCAGGCCCCCCGCCTTGGGTAGGTCCCCAAACTGGGAGCCAGGAGCACCAGGGCCTCACCTTAGCTGGTCATTGGTATCTTGGAAGTGCTGCCGAGCAAAGATCACAGCTGGGCTGGAATTGACAGGCAGGGCCAGGCGGTTGTTGAGATACATGTCATTCAGCCAGTACTCAGACACCTGCGGGGGTAGGGGGGGGAGTGGAGGCACACCATGACATTCCCCCAAGGTGCCTCCAAGGGCACCTTGGCTGTGGAGGACACCAGACCCATCCTGGCAGCCCTGAGAGAAAATCAGGACACTTCATCGGAACATTCACTTCATTCATTCATTTATTCTAAAACATACACTGAGCTCCGGTTACACTCTAGAGCCTGGTGCGCCCCAGGCCACCCAACTGTCTTTCATCTTTGCCCTGCACTAGCTCCTTTCTTCCATCCTGGTTTCCCATCCTGGTGGCTTAGCATTCCCACCCTGGTTCCCTGCCCTTCCTTATGCATGTCTCCCTCCTGCCTGTCACCCTCTCTGCCTCCCTGACCTCTTCTCTATCCTCATCTCCCCCCTCCCCCGCCTGCCCCTTGCCCTGGCCCCTGGCTGTATCCCAATCCATGTCGCTTATCTGTTCCCATCTCTCCCCTATTCCTGTCCCCTTTGCCCCATCTGGCCTGTATTTGCGCTGTCTGCCTCTTACTCAAATGCCTCTGTCCATCTTCACGTCTGCCCCCTCCCCAGGACCTCTTACCCAGTTGGCTGTCTTCTCCTGCCGCTCCAAGAGTTTTTTTTGCAGGGTCTCACCAAGGCTGCCAGGGGACCCAAACCTTTGCACAATGGCTTGACTCTTCTGAAACTGCTCCTCAGGGACCAGGTGCTGCATGCACTGCAGGTAAGTGGCCAGGGTCTGCTGCAGGGGGGGCACTGGCAGCTTGGGCAGTGCCTGGAAGAGAAGGTTCACGGGCATTGCCTGTCCTCAGGTGTGGCCCTAGTATCTGTGTGGCCCTCGTATCCGTCTTGCTCTGGTGTGGCCCTAGTATCTGTCTCACTCTGCCCCATCCTGCTGTCTGTCTTGAGACCTGTGTCTAGGGCTCGACTCAGGAAGATTATGAATTTAGGAAACTGCTCTTCAGAGACCAGGGCGTTATTTTGCACTTAAAGACATTGTCTCAAGCCAGTGAGGAAAATGATGCCTAAGGCTCCTGGGCTGAACTTGTGATAGCAGCTAGAGTAGAGATGCAGAGAAGTCTCAGCTCAGACATCTCGGCCTCCGCAGGCTCTTGCCCAGACTCCCCGGGACTTCCTTTTTGTTGTCCCAGCCCACTCCGTGTTCTGCCTCCAGGAGGGAACAAAGTGCACAAGAAAAGACCATGATATTGGCACCAGACAGGCCTGGGTCATCCCCAATCCTGGTGCTCAGCAGCTCTGTGACCTTTGGCAAGTCAGTCTCACACCATGCCTCAGTTTATTCCCCTGTAAAATTGGGGTAACAACCCCTACCTGTCATAAGATCAAAGAGACAATGGATATGAAAGTGTTTATAAACCCTTTCTAAGGGTGGGTCTAAGAGGAAATAGGCCTGTCATTAATATTGTTAGCTGCTGGTCACTCTTAATAAGGTAAGACTTGTTCCCAGCTGGGGCTCCAGAGTCTGATCGATCTCTGGGTCTGAAGGGTTCTGCTTTCATGGAGAGATTTGGAAGGGTAAAGATGATCCCAATGACCAGAATTCTGCAAGATGTTTCCTGGGTATATGAGCTCCTTGTAAGTCTCTCCTAGTTATAAAACCCAGGAAGGGATTTTTTTGTTTGTTTGTTTTTGTTCCATGTGGGTATTAGGGGCAGAGACTGGGATACAGTGGAAGTCCCTTCTCTCCAAATCTCCCCAAGCCTCAGCTCCTTATCCATAGAACATAAATAACAATTCCCACCTGAGAGGGACACACAGCAAACTGAATGGGAGGAAACAACAGACCCCAAACAGGCCCATAGAAAAGGTTATGACATTGCTGTCCTTATCCCTTGAGGAATTTCTAATAGGAAACCCGTAATCTTTGGGGCCCCCAAAGTGTGGCTAGAGTCTAGTCAGAACCCTCCACCACATTGCCCTATATGGGTACTGTGCCTCCCAGTTCACCAATTCTGCTTACCCAGAGGTCTCATGTGTATCTTCAATTTTGTGACTTAGCCATGGCAGGAATTTTTGTCCTATTTGTGGATAAGGAAATTGAGTCCCACAGGGTGAAGGGAATAGTTCAAGGTCACACCACAATCTGGTGGCAGAGATGGGAGCCGAGCTAGGCCTTTATGGTCCACTTAGCTCCTTCCTCCCAGTTGTTCTCTGCCGTTCCTCCTCATCCCCTTTTCCATCCCCTCCTTTCCTTCTTTCTCATTTAGCTGGTGACAATAGGGAAGCAGGACTTTTAATGTTACTGCTTCAGTTATACAAAGTTGGTGGACAGTGGGCCATCTTCCCTCTGGGGCTTCTGCTCTGTGGGATGGTGAGTGTCCATGAGGCAGCCAGGAGTCCATCCCCAACATGGTGGGCTGCACAGGGAGGGGCCCCCCAAAGGACCCCCTGCTCTGCTGCTCTGCTGCACCCAGAGCAGAAGAGGACAACCATATAAGTGTGCAATGATGGATGAATGACGCTCCTCCACCTGTCTGATCCTGTCTCTAGAGTTCACTGCTCTGGCAAGGCATCAGTGCCAACTGCAGGTTGCTTCTGCCCTGGGGAATGATGGAGGATGGGTTTGGACCGCATCCCAGGTGGCCAGCCCATTCTCAGTGAGCCAGGCCCTCCCCCGCCCCCGTTGTTCAGTTCTTTCATCCTGTGTGTTCGGGGTGGGGGGTTGGAGGGTGGCAGTCTGTGTGGTGGGTAGGTAAGCAAGCACCTATAGAAAGTTCAGTCCAGTGGGTCTGGCTGGAGCCCCTGCTAGAAGCTGCCACCCTTCTTATGGGGTCTGACAGTGTGCTAGGGCTTAGTCTGGGTAACAGGGAATCAGTGATAGATAGAAAGGAGTAAAGCAAGAAGTCTCAGCTCAGACATCTCAGCCTCCCCAGGCTCTTGCCCAGACTCCCCTGGACTTCTGGCCCTGTAATAGTGAATGTTTTTGGACTCTGGAGTCTCAGGTCAATACACGTTTCCTGGGCAGTTCATGGGAGGCAGGCCCTGGGCTGGACTCAGAGCTGATGGAGAGACAGAGCTGCCCTCAAAGAAATCACAGTCCAATGGGGTGGGTGTGTGGGAGCCTGTCACAGACCAGAGGTAACAGCGAGGAGACTGTCAGCCTCAGAGGTCAGGACAATGTAGTGAGCAACATGGTAGGAGAAGCCAGAAGTTGTGATCAGGGATTTAAATGAAGACTGAGGGGTGAGGGCAGAGAGGGTGGCAAAAAGACGTATTGGTGAGGGCCCAATAGGCAGCTACCTGAAGTTAGGTGTGTTACTTTGTCATTTAAAGGCATTGTCTCAAGCCAGTGGGGAAAATGGTGCCTAAGGCTCCTGGGCTGAGTGATAGCAGCTAGAGCAGAGCTGCAGCAGGGCTCACAGCAGGAAATTCAGCCCCACCTTAAGGCAATCCCACTGAGCTCAAAGATATCAGAAGTGGAACTTGTGGTGGGACTTGAGTGGAACACCTGGCCTGGTCAAGAGCTCTTTCTGGCTTTGGGACCAGAAGGGTGGCTGACAGCATTCCCCTGGAACTCCCTGAGGCCACCTCCAGCCCTTCCAAGGCCCTCCCAGGCTCCTCAGCAGGCTCAGGGCCTGGTCCGCATGTAGGAGAGTACATGGCTGGAGGTCAGGCAATGCTGGTGCAGTCCCACCCAGAACTGTTCTGGAAGCAAGGGCATTTGAGTGGTGAGAGCAGAAATGAGAGGGGTTCTAAAAGTCACTCACAGACTCCTCCTCACTGCTTGGGGGTTTTGTTGCCATCTTATGAGGGTCTTTTTCCAGGATGGGCATTTTGGTGATTCTGAGTCCAAGGAAGCAGCAGTGTAGACCTGAGGACCAAAACAGGGTAGATATCAACACCTAGGCCTCCATGGTCACTTCACCTCCCTCAGCGTGGCCCCACCCCACCCACGAGGAGGCCAGAACCTGGCAGTAGTGTATAGTGGCTTCTTTGCAGGCCTGGCACCAATCTCCAACCCCTGACCACAGTGTCCTCTATGGGGCTCCAGATGGGAGAGGGTAGCTCTTGAAGTGAGCCTCCAGCTGGGACCTGTTCTCATGCTGCTCCCAGGCCAACTGACTGCTCCAGGGCAGCACTGAGGGTGCAGGGCTCCAAACTCATCTCTGGCAGGGCGCTTGTTTTATTCCTGCCTGGAACCCAGTAGGTATGTGCTTTGTTGATTAAAATCTTTCTCTTGGGAGGTGAGACAGGCCAATTGCTTGAGCTCAGGAGTTCAAGATCAGTTTAAGCAAGAATGAGACCCTGTCTCTATTAAAAATAGAAAAATTATCTGGGCATGATGGTGGGTGCCTATAGTCCTAGCTACCTAGCTGAGGCATGAGGATGGCTTGAGCCCAAAGAGTTTGAGGGTGCTGTGAGCTATGATGACATCAAAGCACTCAATCCCAGGGTAACAGAGTGAGATGGTATTTCAAAAAAAAAAAAAAAAAAGCTCTCCATGCTAAGTGCTTCATTGCTGGGGACTTGCCAGAGACCTGGCTTGGAGTAGGGTGAGTGTTAGTTAACTGAGGACAAGGTATACATGTGTGTGTAAATGAATGTGTGCATGAGTGACACCATGATCCTCTAAGGGCCTGTGTTCCAAGAGGCACTCTGTGCGACCAAGGCAGGGAGGCATACTGGACAGGTTGTGACGTAGGCACTATCTGGTCTGCAGTCTCCCAGTGTAAGTGCCATAGGAATACGGAGGGAGGTGGTACAGGGAAGCTGGCCAGCCAGGGCCCCTAGGAGCCACCTACCTTAGGCTAGGGAGAAAAACATTGATTTTGAAGGTGCAGTAGAACCGAGCCAGGTCAAGGGGGAAAAGCCCGTTTTATAAGACTGTGGGACATAACTGGTACCTTCTGAAGTCCCCCTAAACCTAAACGTACACAGGCACACATCTATGATTTCCACCAGCCCGCCCTCAGTTCTCATTCAAGAGCCTAAAGCTGATGTTTTGGCCCCCCGTCCCCCCAATGCCACCCCTATTCAGTCAGCACTTGGCACAGCTGGCCCCAGGAGCAGAGCATCTGGAAAGATGGATGAACGAAGCTCAAGGACGGAGAAGCCTTGGGGCTGCCCTGTAGCCTGGGCAGAGAACACAAAGGCTTTGCTGGTACAGTAGAGGGGCACCTGGGAGGTCCCCAGATCCCCCAGGGACACTGGACCATAGAGCTATCCCCAACTGCAAACAAAAGAGGCAGGATCCTGGGAAAGGTGGTGGTATTTTCAAGAGAAGTCAGGACAAGGGCAGGTTGGTAACTCACAGATGGATGGTGTGGCCAGTGCCTCCTCTTACTCTGACCCTGAGGCCCCACTGCTGCAGGAAGACTTTAGTCAGGCTCAGGGACCCAGAGTCTTGGAGAGGAGGATGGGACCAAAGAGGGAAAGGTTCCCTGATGATTCTGTGATGGTCCCTACAGTCCTTGCCTCTTGGGCCATGCCTAGAGGGTGTGGAATATACTTTCTATCGTTTTGTACCTCCCATCCATTCTCGTCTAGCTGTCAAAAGACTGCCAGAGGAGTGTCTGCTCTGCCCTGGAGGCCCAACCCCAGCCCGGTCTGGGGTCACAGGCTGTCTCTACGCTGCAACATGGCTCAGACTTGCCCCTGCAGCTGCTCCTCTCCCCTACACCCAGTTCCCTGGAGGGTGTGGAGAGAGGAGGGTGCCCAAGCACCCTCTTTCACGAGTAAAACCTTCAGACCTTCCCACTGCACACAGAAAACGCAGACTTAGGCCGGTGGCAGGTGCGGGTCTGGGTGAAATGAGAACATGTGTGAAGTCCCCGAGGCTTGCGGGTCAAGCTTCTCCAAGCCCAGGCGTTCAAGCAGCGGAATCCTGCACCCTCCCCCGCTGTCCCCGACGGCTGCTGCAGCCCAGGACTCTGAAGACTCTAGGAGTCCCGGGGCCTCTGGGCTCGGAAACTGTCCTTGGACAGAGCCTCCGACCGCCGGCCTCGGCTCCTGGGCCCCGCTCCCACGCCGCGCCCCGCCAGCCCAGCCCAGCCCTCCTCACCTGCTCTCCCGGCTCTGCCGCTTCAGACACCGCTGCACCGCACTCTCCACGCAGGACTGGGGGCGGGGGTGTGGGCCGGAAGGGACTGAGGCGCGTCAGCAGCACGGGGGTGGGGGCTGCCACCCCGGTCTTTGGTAGAGCCTCGGACGTCTCCAGGTCCCCGCGGCCGCCCGACTGGTACCAGCGAGCTGGCCGCGCCTCCGCTCTCCTTCCTCTTGTTCCTCCTTCCTCTCCCCTCTCTCTTTCCTCTCCCTCCCAGCCCCTCCCCTGTCTCTTTTCATCCCAGTCCTTGTTCCCCGCCACCCCCCGCCCCTACCCCTGCAGCGATCCAACCTCCCGGTCCCCGGAACCGGCCTGGACGGCTCCGGGACAAGCTGGAGCACAGGCAGCAAACCCAGGCCCGAGAAGGGGCGGCAGAACATTGCCCCGCCCATACGCATAGACCCCAGCCCAGCCTTTCCCGGTCTCTGCGCTGCTCCAGCCCGTAATCCCCGCCCCGGCTGCTAGCACAGAACCATGGAGAGGTCCAGCTCTCAGGAAATACCTGTCCTCCTCCCCACCGTCTAGGCGGCCAGTCTCAAGCCCTCCTACACCATCTTTCAATAATAATAGTAATAAAATCTATTGTTCACTGCAGGGACCCCCTTCCCTTTCTGTGACCACTCCGTCCCCGCCGGGCTATGGGGTGGGGAGGATAAAGAAGGGAGAATCCGCTAGACTCTACCGGGCCCTCCTCATGGCAGACCTGGGGGTGCTTAGAAACGTGAGGCAAGAGGCAGACTTTTCTCCCAGACGAAAGCATCCCCTCCCATATAGATCTCCACACAAGAATACACACAGACCACAAAGACCCTGCCCAGACGCACACAGATCCTCCACCCCCACACTGAGGACAGACACGCACATCATAGGTACAGACCCCTCAGATGCACTCCAACACACTGGCGACCGCATCTTGGCTGTCCCTCCACGCTGGGACTGGAGGACCCTGCTGCGGTCATCAGACCGCCAGTTCCAGAACTGGGAGGGTGGCGCAAACGCTAAGGGATCGCAGGACCGGGATTCAAGGATGGGAAACTTTTCTGAGAGCCCTGAGCAGCGTGGGCTTGGGGACGTGTTGACACCAGCTCGCACACTCTCATCCCCTCCTTTCACGACTCAGACCCGCAGAACCCGGACACAGCGGCAGACACCTTCCCCCACGCCTCTCCTAGGATAGAGCAAGGCTCTCTAACCAACACCACACACACACACGCGCGCGCGAGCGCGCGTTTCCAGAGATCGGACCCTGAAAAGGTGGGGCCTGTTTTTCTTCCTCTGCCCGAAACAGCTCGGCTCCTACTCTTTTCTCGAAGGCTGGACGGGGTGGGATGCTGGTCAGAAGGGAAGCTCAGCCCAGGCGTCTCAGAGCTCTGTGGCTGGAGCGCGGCGTGTCCTCCCAGGGCGGGGTCTGGCGTTTCCGGCTGAAGCGGTCCTCAGGTTCCCCCGGGCGGCACCCCGGGGCGCTGCGCTGGGACTGGAAAGAAGGGTTTGTAGCGAGCTGAGGGGAGCGTGTGCTCCATGGTGACCATAGGCTTTCTTGTTGGGTTTGCTTCCTTCCTGTCCTGCAGGCCCCCTGCATGCCCGCTAGGTTCAGGCCTGGCTTGGGACTGGGCTTGAAGATGCAACTCACCGTCCTCTCTGCCCCGGCCTCGTGTCCGGCTGCCCACCCCCCACCAGTAAAGAGACTCGGCCTCCCGGGATAGACACAGTTTATTGATTCGGACCATAGGCACCGCGGCGCAGCGGTCTGTTTGGCACTGGGAGGAACGCAATGACAGACGCACGGCTGTACGCGGGGAGCCCCGAGGGAGGGGGCGAGCGCCTCTTCCCCTCTGCAAGGAACACAACTGGCTTGGCTTGCCTGGGTGCCCCACACTCCAAAGGACAAGAGGGAGGGGACACGGAATGGGTCACTGGGAAGGGATTCGGGCAGGGGGAGTCAAGGCTGAGGAGGGGCTGGGGTAATCGCTAGAGGAGGCGGGCCCGGAGCCTGAGCTGGCCAGTGCGCTGGCAGAGCAGCAGTCACTTTGACCCAAGGGAGGGGGGCGCCTGGAGGAGGAGCAGGGCTGCTAACTGCGAGTGTAGTAGTAGTTGTAGTCATCCTCGCACCCGTCAAAAGGGCCAGGCGGGCTGCAAGGCGCGCCGTCGGGGCCAGACACCGGGCGCTCCCGCAGGCGCACCGCATCGTACAGACCCTGCGGCGGCTCGTCCAGCAGCACGTCGCGCTCCGAGCGGGAGCGCGTCAGGAGGCCCACGTTGCGCAGCAGCAGCAGAACCGGCGCATACAGCAGGTTGGCCAGGCCCATGCCGAGGCTGAGCTGCTCAAAGCCTAGAGAGTGCACGATGTGGCCCGCCACTATGGGCCCGAGGGCATAGGCCACTGAATAGGAGATGTCGGCGATGGCGTAGACGCTGCCATAGACTGAGACGTGGCGCACGTCCACTAGGAAAGCGAGAGTGGGCAACAGTGCTGTGTCCACTAGCGCAATGCCAAAGCAGAGGCCGCAGAGCGAGACCACCAGTGGCGCGAAGGAGCGGCAGGCGGGCACAAGGCACGAGCTGGCGCCGATCACAGCCAGCCCCACCGCTCCATACAGCCACTGCAGGTGTGGGTAGCGCGCGGCCAGGCGCACTGTGAGGTAGACGCCCAGCACGTGCGGCACAAAAGCCGGCAGCCAGGCCATGCCCATCTCCCACTCGGACGCTGCCATCGTGTGCTTCATCCACGTGGCGATGGTGGGCTCGAGAAAGGCGAGGGGAATGTTACAGGTGGTGAGCGCGCCGGCCACCACGGCAATGTAGGGGTCTAGCATGAGGCGGTGGATGGGTGTGCCCACCGGCAGGTTGGCCCGAGCCCGAGCAGCGGCTGAGAAGGGCTTGGCCACAGCTAGCAGCAGCAGCGCATCGAAGAGCGACACAGCGGCGAGCACCAGGAAGGGCACGCGCTTGCCGGCGAACTCGTAGAGGATGCCCCCGAAGGGCGGCGCCACCAGGCTTCCGAAGCTGATGAAGGCCAGCGCCACGCCCAGCGCTCGACTGCGCTCCGGCTCCTCCGGATACTTGTCCGCAATCATAGCTATGCCGGACGTGTCCGCGAAGGCTGAGCCCAGGCCCTGTAGGCTGCGAGCGGCGAACAAAGTAGCGTAGTCTTCAGCGAAGGCGAACATGACCGTGGAGGCAAACATGACGCCCAGGCCGATGAGCAGCGGCACATCGTAGCTCATGCGGTCAATGAAGGTCCCGCTAAGAGGGTTCACCAGCAGCTGAAGGATGGCCTTGGAAGCAAACAGCACCCCAATCTTCACGTCTTCGCTCTCCGTGGGGTATCGGGGCCGCAGGGCTGACCTGGCAGGCCACGAAGCCGTCGGGGACGCCGAGGCGTTGGCCGTGTAGGCGCTGTCATTCGCTGAAGTGGGCAGCGGCAAGGTGGGCTCCCACGCCTCGGGGGTTGGGGTGGCGCTCTCGCTGCCCCCGTGCATGTGGGCAATGTAGTCAGGCACGATGGGTACAATGACCATGTATAGCATGTTGTCCAGCAACAGCGCCACGCACACGATGACCAGCAGCAGGCGCCGCTGCCGCCGTGGCTCCTGCAGCACCGCGCCCACCGTCTCCGACAGCTTGGTGGCCGCTGCCCGAGCCTGGGCCGCCGGTGCCTCGGTTTCCATGCCCTCACCCCGCTGGCTCTTCCGAGGACGCCTCCACCGAGGTTGGGTGCGGGCGTCCCGCAGCGCAGAGACGAGGACACGCGACTTCGGGGGCGTGGTCCTTGCCCGAGAGGCGGCCCCTGTGCCTCAGGTGGCCGCGGGGCTCATGGCCCCAAGCCCGGGGAAAGGCAAGGACTCCGTCTGGCGAAGAGCCGCAGCTGCTCTTAGCCGATCCCTGGACCTGCCTCCGCTGGACTCAGGGGCGGCCAGGAAGGCGGGCGCTCCAAGGGGCTGGAGCGGGAGTCTGGGCGCACTGCGCCCGGGGCGCGCCCGGAGCAGCCCCCGCCGCGCTGAGAGGCCGCCCGCGCCGGCCTAGGGGCATGCTGCTGCCGCCCGCCCGCTCGCCCCGCCGCCGCGCTCCCCTCCCCTCGCTTCGGCTCTTGCCTCCTCCGCTGCTGCTTCTTTTTTTCCCTTCCACTCGGGGCTGTGACGCGGCGAGTCCCAGCCCCCGAGTGGTGCCGGGGCCACTTGCGTCGCTCAAGCTAATGCGACGTCGGCGGGGAGGAGGCTGGGGGCGGGGCAGAGACTGGGGGCGGGGCGTGGCCGGGCTGGGGTCCGCTCCCCAGATAAGCCAGGGCTGGAAGCCAGTGGAAGGGGTTTTGGTGAGGAAGAGTCCTGGACCCTGGGGATGAGTGCCCGGTGCTAGGAGCAGGCCCTCTGCCGGCCCCCACCTCCGGGTTTAGGACCTGCGGGCTCAGCGCCGGCTCGCCTCCTCCCGAGAAGGGGGAGCCGCAGCAGGTTCCCGCGGCCCCTTGGGAGAGTGGGTAGCCAGAGGGGGGAGCCGGGGGCTTGAGATCTCCGCCTCAGCCAGGATCTCGGTGCACAGCGGGCAGGGAGCCCCCGAGGTGAGCCGCGGCTGCGTCCATCTGTTCTCGCAGCTGGATTGTGGAGCCACGCGATCCCAGAGGCGCTGGGCGGAGGCCCCCAACCCTTCCTTTCGCCCCTTCCACCCCCCCCCCCCGAAAGGAGGGGACGGCTCACAGACTCTTGGGCCTGGCTGCGACCCTGGCACTTCGGTAGAACGTCACAGAAGCAAATTTGCGACTATGAGCATGTGGGAATTGAGGGGAGAAGTTGCTTTGCCCCCCACCCGGGGCCTGGAGCATCAGCCCAGCCCCTTCCATCCTCCCGCACGGTCTCCCCACACTCCAGCTGCCTAGACTCCCCCTTTCCTCTTTAACTGTCCTGGTCCCCCAGCTCCGCCTCTTCTTTCTTCGCTCCTCCTCACCCCCTCCCCACTCTGACTCCTCCCAAACCCTCTTGGTTCCAGAGTCCTTCCTCTGCTACTGCGAGCCTCCGCCCGCTGTTCTGCTCCCCCTCCTCCAGAGCTCCAGAGCTGCCACCAAGCCCTGGGTGGGCTCGAGAGTTATACGACTGGGTCCTCTTATGAAGCTGTCAGCAATCCTGCGTGGGTGCAGCTCCCACTCCCTGGACAGGACCCAGGAGCTCTGTTGCCGCCAGAGTCTCAGGGGAAGCTCACCTTCCAAGAATGCCACACCTGCTAAGGCCTGCGGTTCTCAGCTGACAGACTGAACTGCCTAGGCTGTACACTGCGCCTGATGGGGCCCCAGAAGAGTGTTGACCCTGCATGACATATCAGGCCTTTTTTTCCAGTCTGGGGACTGGCCAGAGAGAGGGTCCAAGGCAGCTGAAGTTGGGAAAGACTTGTGTGTTCTGAGATTACAGTTTGTCTCTCTATTCCAGAATGAGAGAGGTGCCTTCCCATCCTTTTAGTCTCAAAAGCAAAATAGCATTAGACTCAGCTGCTTCTCCCACCGTGACCCCTACCATACAGGGGGCCAGGATGCAGTGCAAAGAACACCTGCAAAGGCAGCCAACTAGGATGACTCCCCGCTCTGCCTACGGTGCCTAGGGGACACGACTTCACCTCTCTTCCCCTCAATTACTTTGTCTGTAAAAAGGAATGATAATAGTACCTACTGCTTAGAGTACCCAACGCATAGTCAGAGCAATGTAAGTACTTGCTGTGTTGTTATCATCTGTAAAATGTGTGGGTTTACCCTCAATTCACAGTTGTGGGTCTTGCGAAGAAGAAATAAAAGCCACAGGAAACACCTGGCCACTGGGCTGGTTCCTCTGGTTGGGTGGGCATTGTCAGCCAGGGGTCTGTGTGGGTTGACAGAGGACCCAGAAAGTGTTGAAAAGTTGGCTTCTTTCCCTGAGATGACTGTGAGATGAGATGATGGAGACGAGGGTGTGAGGGTGAGAGGCAGCAGCCTTGCGACGTTTGCTCAACCCTCCACCCACCCGGCCACCCCAGGAAAGGGGAAGAAACTCATCTGCTTGAGCTGCTGGCACCAGCCCTGCAGTGGCTAAACTGTACTCTGATGGGGGTAAAGAGCCCCCATATGGAGATTGGCTCTGGATCACCTTGGCTCAGTCACAGCCCCCCTCTGAACCCCAGCCTTGGCCTCTGTCCAGTAAGGGTTTAGGTGAGGGCCCACTCACTGCCCACCTCAACAGAAATGTGTGCTCAGAGTGGCTCTTTTGGGATGGGAAACTTATATTTTATTTGATGCCCTTTAGTCAGTACACAGATGCTCTCTGAATCACCCCAGTCTTCCCTCTGCTGGCTTCACACTCTTATGTCACTCACCTGGCTCTCCAGTCATTGAAGTTTGAGACCTTTGGGCTCTTCTGACTCTCCCATTATGATGTTTTTAAAGGATCAGTCTCCCAGCCTGTAGGGCAATTATTATTTATGCATATGGTGTTTTCCCTGTTTCTTTTTTTTTTTTTTTTTTTTTAAGGAGGGTGTGGGAGAAGGATTTGAGGCAGAAGTTTTCTGTCTAGTGGCTAAAGAATAGTGAAATCTTAGAGAAGAGAAACTTTTCCAGGGACTTCAAAGTGAAGACCCCCTCTCCCGGCCCTCTGGCTAACACAATTCATGGTTGTCCATGAGCTTGAAGCCAAGTTATCTGTGGACTCAAACCTAACTCTCCAGTCTATTTTCCAGTCTATTTTCTCCAGGAAATAGACTCATTTTTTAATGAGCCAGTGGCATTGTGTATACTGCTTTGCTTCACCCTCCCACAGTCCTGGTACAGTGTGGGAGCTATTTCCCTGGCCTTACTGGCCATGGAGAAGCTGCATCGCATGCCTAAGATTCCAGCTGCCAGGCTGTGGGACCTTTCCTGTGATCCTCATGCTGCCTCCCTAGTCCCTGGGCCACATTGTGCTTCTGCTGCTCCCTCTCCAAGGTGGCCATGGCCCGGCAGTGTAAGGGGAGAGGGGCAGGTCCTGGGAGGAGGAAGGTCCTGGGCTAGCTCCCTAAGAAGGCCCCGGGACACTAACCTTCTTCACTCTCAAACTTCCAGATCAAAAGGCAACCCCTCCATTCATTATCACCCCCAAGGACCGAGTGTAGGGGTTGCAGAGAGGTGACAGATTCCCTTCAGCAAAAACCTGTGTAGACCCTGAGCTGAGGCAGGAAGGACCTGGCAACAACCTCCATTGCTGTTCAGGCCTGTGGGGAGCTGTCCAGGGTGCTGGCTTAGGCTCTGCTGCTTGCAGCCTCCCACAAGAACCTTGTCCCTTCTCTTCCTTCATCTGCGGCTTCCTCTTCATTCTAAACTCTTAGTAAGTTCCTTTTCCATGATGGCCCTATCTGAGCATAACTTACAGGCAAAAAGAAACTTCCCATCCAATCCTGTAACAGAAAATGGAAGCATTTTTTCCCGCCTTTCCCAACCAGACATAGTAACTATTGCTACATACAGGGTTCATATCTGGTACTCAATGTAAGTTAAATCAGTAAAGGAAGGAACTTATTTATTACACATATGGAAGCACTTTCAATGGCCAGGCATTGTTCTAAGCATTGTAAAAACATTAGCTCATTTAATACTTTCACCATCCTTTATATTATGTTTCTATAGGTGAGGACATCAAGTAAAATTATTTATTCACAGTCATAGACCTCACTAGTGGTGGGGATGGCATTGCAGGTGATCTAGCTCCACCATTCAGCTCTCAGCTATCCTGTTGTCCTGCTGAGGACAATGAGATAACTTACTGGAAAGCATCAAACTCAATTCTTGATACTTAGTATGAACTTAATTATTATTTTTTGTTTTTTGTTTTGGAGATAGCGTTGTGCTCTGTTGCCTGGCTTAGAGTGTAGTGCTATGATCATAGCTCATTGCAACCTCACATTCCTGGGCTCAAGCAATCTTCCATCCTCAGCCTCCCAAATAGCTAGGAGTACAGGCATCTGCCACCGTGCTTGGCTGTTTTTTTCTAATTTTTGAGGAGACAAATTTTTGAGGGTCTTGCTTTTGTTCCAAGCTGTTAATTATTGTTATTGTTATTTTGTGTAGATAGGGACAGCTTGGTGATTTCTGGTTGATAAACTTTCTTCTTATTTTATCCACTGGATACAGTTGTGTCCCTAGTTTGATAGAATAAAATCTGCTCCATTGTGGACCAGTGCCATAGGGAGGTTTGGAGAGCCATGGGGAATGGGGAGCCATGGTTTATGGGAGTTTGGGAAAGGGGTTGAAGGATAGCTATTCTGAGGTGCATGGGTGAGGTCTGGAGTGTATATGGGGGGGTCTTGGGTAGGTTGCAGGGGGTGAGTGTGTGATACTGCACATGGGGGTACCAGCCCAGCCTGGCCTCATTTCTGAGAAGGTCATGGGACCATGTCAATTCCAGGGCTTTGCCATTTGTCACCTCACTGAGACATCTGGTCCCAGAGAAGTGAAACGACCATGTTTCTGTAAGAGAAGGAGGTTGCGCTTGGTGGTAGAGCATGTGGGCCGGGTGCTTGTTCCTGATTTATTAGTTCTTTGTCTCCCTGGAAGCACTTAAGTGCAGGCTTAGCTCCAGTGAAGCTCAGGAGCCTCTTTGGATTCCAGCACTGGGGGTTGGGGTGCAGTTTGCTGAGGCCTCTCTATGCCCCTCCCTCTGCGCTTCCTTGGGAGGGCCTCTGGGCCTCAGCATCACTTAATTAATTTAGGCTTCCCCAGTCACATATTCTCAGATTCAAAGGAACAGAGTGGCCCTTTGTCAGCTTTTCCCGGAAACCTATGAGTCTGATGGCTGGAAGCCAGAGGACTACGTGTCTGCCTGGCTGCCCTTGGCCAGCCTGTCCTCTGGGCCCAGGCCTGCCTTATGCACAACATAGTGGGACTTCAATGGGGGAAAGAAAAGCACTGCAGCTCCTGTTTTGTGGGTGGGCCCCTGGAGTCCTCTATGAGGTCCCAGGAAGGGGTCCTTGCTCACCTGCTTTCTTTCTGATTTCCCCTGACACTTTCTACAAATCATTGGTTGGCAGCACAGTATCAAAACCCCTTTGGTTTCTGCTCCTTCCACTTATTTTTTATACTAATTCAATGAGTGTCTCAGGTTCATTTCTCTCCTCTGTTGTTATTACCCTCTGATTGCTCATCCCAGACTTTACATCTTCCCCCACACTGGGGCAGTCAATCCCCTCCTACTTGTCCCTTGCCTCCTGACCTGGTCAGTCTACTCCTATAGGGATACTAACTTTTTTCCTCTATAAAGTTTCAGGCAAGCTCCCAGTTTGCTCATAGACTCCTCAGGGAACCCTGCTTCCTAGGACTAGAGCTCGGCCCCTTTTCCCAGCAGGACGGCCTTCCACAATGCCTCCTGCCTTAACTGCCCTCCCCATCTTCCCTGACAGACTACAGGAGCTCCTTCCTCTGCACCTTTGAATCAGCGTTTCCTCAGTTCCTGCCCACTTTGCCTCCCTTTGAGAGCTGTAACTCCTCCCTGATTCCTGAAACATTGTGAACACACCCCCAACACACACACATATTCCTCTGAAATTTATCTCACATGGCATTGGAGCTACCCCGCCCTCCACAAGCCTGTGAGCTCCTTGAAGACAGGATCTGTATTTTGCTTGTTAGGCATTCTGCATAGCACTGGCCACAGTACTTTGCATAGGAACTGACATATCAGTGGTTTTTAAATCCAATTCTACATTTATTCAAAGAAAAATTAATCATATAAGGAATACATATGTATCTCTCTCTATATACATTCTCCTCATAGAAATTAGAGTATTATGAATGTTTGTTCACCTCTGCCACCTCTCAGATGCTATCATGCTTACTGTTTTGTATTTTCCAAACTCTTTTCATATAAAATTGAACATTAATTGCATGCTTAAACAAGTATATTTTAATATAAATGTTATATTGTATCATTCTGCAGTTCTCTCATTTCTTAGTCTTTATAGAAATAGCTCAACTGTTCTTATTTCTTGTATTTTTCTTTTTTTTTTTTTTGCTTTAATTTGCTTCTTTATCGAGAGATGCGGAGTTGCTGTGTCCATATAAGCAAAAGCTTTTCCATTTCCAGGCTCGGACAATCCCTGTTTTGTTATCACTCCTCATTGTAGTGGCCTGCCTATAATCAACCCTGCCAATTTTGGGCTGTAATTTTTAAATTATATTTCTTGTTATGAACATACCACCGTGCTTTTAACTATTTCCCTATTGATGGACATTTGGGTTATTTCTGATTTTTAGATATTCCAATATTGCTGTGAATTTCCTCATGCTTGTGTAGATACTTTTCCAACCAATACACTGACAACGGGGAGTGGTGGGTGGATGCCAGCAATCTGCTCACATTTTAAACTTTCAAAGAAATTTCCAGATTGTCCCTCCTAAGGCTCCTAAGGGCTATATAAATGTATACTCCTAGCCCCTAAGCATTGTATGGAAGTACAGATTGCCTCCGCTTACAACAGAGTTCCATCCTGATAAACCCACTGTAGATTTGTAAAGTGGAAACACCAGTAAATCAAAAATGCATTTAATCCATGTAACCTACCAAGCACCATGGCTCAGCCTAGCCTACCTCAGATATGCTCAGAATACTTACATTAGACCTCAGTTAGGCAAAATCATATGACAACACAGTCTCCAGTGGCTTACCTACCGGTTGTTTCCCAGGTGATCACATGGCTGACTGGGATCTGGAGCTCATGGCCACTGCCCCCACGGTGGGAGAGTGTCCGACCACATATCACTGCCCAGGGAAAACATCAAAATTTAAAATTCGAAATACCATTTCCGCTGGATTCAGATCCCTTTTGCACCTTATAAATGTCCCATAATTGTAAGTAGAATCATATGTATGCAGGGAATATCTGTACAAAACTCTCCATACCTGAGCCAACACTTGCTTGCATGTGTCTTTTTCCCTTTTGTTAATCTGATGGAAGAGAAATAGCACTCACTATCATTTTAATTACTTAATTGTTTTATTGGCTGAGTACCTTTTCATATGTTTATTGGCCATTTGTATCTTCTCTTTGTGAACTGCCTGTTACTTTCCTTGTTTTCCTATTAGGTAGTTTGTCTTTCTTCCTGAGTTGTAAGAATTCTCAACATTTTAAAATAGAATTGCTTTGCCCCAGACATGTCCGTTGTGGATGAAAATTATTGCTATTTCTTCACTAATAAGATTTTATGGCTAATACTTACTGAGCAGGTTACATTAGAACTGATGTGAGGTTGCTGCATCAATTAAAACCTTTGATGGTCTTTTTCATCGGTGGCAGAGTTCAAATTCTTTAGCTTGTTATAAAAGATTCTCTATAATCCATCTACTTGTGTGGTCTCTACCTGATGCCCAGATCTGATTCCTGATTCCATCACCTTCTTGAGCAAATTTAGTCTAATGCTTTAGTTTAGTTTTGCTTTTTCTCTAGGGTCTGTCAATTTTAAAACCTCACAGAGTTTCTCTCTCCTTTGCAAGTTTCAAACTCTCTGACCTTGTGCAAGTTGTTTAATCTCACCAAACCCTACCTACACTTCTATACAGTAGGTGCATTGACAATACCGTGTAGAGTTTGGTAAGGATGGAATGAAATTACCTGTAGAGCAAGTTGATACATACTGTTGTTGATTATGCCACCTCCTGTCTACCTAGATGACTTTTTCTCATCTTTTATATCACATTAAACTTTTCCCCCATCCCACTCTCCCCACAATGAAAACTGAGCTCTTCCTCCTTTGTGTCATGACCACGTGCCTATTACCGTCCATATCACACGATGTTGCGACAACGTGTTTGTGTGCCTGTTTCTTATACTAGGGTGTGAACCCTCGAATTAGGGGCTGAGATGTATGAGAATCTTGTTGCTTGGTACAGAACACTCTGCAGCCATGACTGTGAAATGAAAGAATGGTCAATTTTGAAAAGAATTAGGACTTCCTCATTGTGCTAAAATTCTGTTGCGCCTGGGATAGATGAAGTGTCACTTAGAAAAAAAACCAAAGACATTTCTGAAGAATACCCCAGATGCACCCTGGGGAGAACCAAGAAATAGCTTCCTTGATCAACTAATCAGGTAGGAAAAAACGTTATTTCAGAGAAACTGCATTTTACAGTCAGAGTTGGCTGTTGTAGGAAAACCAGTGAGACAGATGAAGGCTGCCAGCCCTCTCCGCTGGGTTCCAAGGCTTGTTGTGGTCTGAAAGCAAGCACTGATTAGCCACGGTCACTTTCATGTTCAGACTTAAAAAGTGTAGATTTAGGAAGGGGACTCAGGATGCTGGTACAGAGGGTGATGTGGAGGGGACTGCCTCAGGAGAAGGCACACGCAGACACATGCTGTGATCTGTTGTACACGTATGCCCCCATACCTGGCACATCATGGCACGTGAAAGGCTCAGGGAAAATTTGAGGGAGATGCTCATTTTGGAGCCAACCAGTCTGAATGGGGAGGTAGTGACCATCAACTCTGTGTGTGTTGCTGTCCAGCCAGGTACATATGTCTGCTGCCCAAGAGGAAGCCAATGTTCAGAGACAGCAAGGTTTACAGCAGAGAAAGAGTTTATTCCTCACAGCATGAAGTGAAGAGATGGGAGACTTTTCTCAAATCTGACTCCCTGAGAATCGGGGGAACACCATATTTATTTATTTATTTATTTATTTAGAGACAGAGTCTTAAGCTGTTGCCCTGGGTAGAGTGCTGCGACACCACAGCTCACAGCAACCTCCAAATCTTGGGCTTAAGTGAGTCTCTTGCCTTTGCCTCCCAAGTAGCCTCCCAAGTAGTACAGCACTCATCACACACATAGCTTTTTTTTTTTTTTTGGTTTTAGTTGTCATTGTTGTTTGGGGGGCCCAGGCTGGATTTGAACCCGTCAGCTCTGGTGTATGTGGCTGGTGCCCTAGCCACTTGAGCTACAAACACCAAGCTGGGAACAGCATTTTTTAAGACCATTTGGTAGTCTGTTAGTCAGCTGGTTTCGGAGCAGAATCAGTGGTCCTTTGGTATGGGCCACTGTCTGGGTGGGTCAGTTACTAGAAGGCAGTTCTTTGAGTGGGGGTCCAAGGCCAGTTGAGTTAGTTCTTGGTCTAGGTGGGTCAATGAATCCACTAGAATGCAGGATCTAGAAGATACCTCAAAAAACGCCCCTAGGTTCTGAACATGTGGTGTTATTTACAGAGAGGACAGTGACTGATTATCATTATTTTAGCTAGGCCTGTTCCTACTCCGGTTCTGCCTTGCACCCCTTCATCAATCTGTAAGGGTGGTTTCATGTGCTTGGTTAGTATGGCCACGGGTTCAAGATCATTTGTCTCAAAGTGTTTGAGAATAGGCTCCCATTTGGAGGGTCCCTGGGTGCGGACAGTGGAGATGCACGGTGAAGGCCCATCTAGTGGGGAGGCCGAACATGCCCACTGTGCTTGCATTGTCACTGTAGACAGGGTGGGTGGCAAGTGTGGGCCCAGAGATGGACAGCAGAGTCTGCAAAGTCAGCCAGTTCCAATGACATATATCTGTGTGACTGGAAGTCAGGCCTTTCCAGGCTGCCAGCTAGAGTCTGTGATGTGACAGAGAGGTCAGGAGCAGTCACGATGCCAGACGCAGTGGAAGGTTTCACTGTCAGTAGCTTTCACTCTCTTGACACCCCTGTGAGGCAAGTCCTCTTCTGGGCCCCATTTTATCAATTGAAAATCCTTAGCGCAGGGTGGGTGAGTAAAATGCCAAGGTCGCAGGCCATCGGACTCAGGTTCATGTGTTTATCCACTTGGTCATGTGGCTTTGGTGCTGAATTCCTTCTGTGGGCTTCAAAGCCCTGCTGTTTTCACGGTCTCTCAATCGTGTGCAGGGTCAATGCTGCCATCGTCCCTGGTTGTGGGGACCGGGCCCTTTGTCTCTTCTTCAGACATTCTCACCTCTGTCCTTATTAGCTCTTGCCAGGACTGGTGCAATAGCCTGTTGGCAGGTAGGTCCCCCTGACCCCACTGTCAACACCAGCTCCTTATTCCCCAAACTGCTCCATGGGTCAACTTTTTTTGTTGTTGAGACAGAGTCTCAAGCTGTCACCCTGGGTAGAGTGCTGTGGCGTCACAGCTCACAGCAACCTAAAACTCTTGGGCTTAAGCAATGCTCTTGCCTCAGTCTCCCAAGTAGCTGGGACTATAGGTGCCTGCCACAACAGTTGGCTATTTGTGTTGTTGTTGCTGCAGTTGCATTGTTGTTTCAGCTGGCCAGGGCCAGGTTCGAACCCACCAGCCTCAGTGTATGTGGCTGGCACCCTACCCATTGAGCCATGGGCGCCGCCCATGAGTCAACTTTTTAAAACCTAGATCTTTCCCATTATAGGAACTCATTAGATAGTTGTTACATTGATCCTCCTCCTGCTTTAAATTCCCACTGCGTGGGGTCAAATTCACCAGCTCAGCTTGGCTGTGAAGGCCTTGGGTGTGTGGGTCCTGTTCCCCCCATACCACTTCTCCTCCACTCCCTGCCACAGGGCCATTGCCTGCCCGTGACGGCTAGGTCCTACTGACCCAGCCCCACTGCTAACTGTGTTCTCTTTACCCCTTTCCCAGCCAAAGTTTTTCTCACCGTGGAAAGCTGGCCCCCATGTGGATACTTCCAACCATCATCACGAAGGGCTTCTGACCTATGTGTGTTTGCTCCATCTTACATCTCCCCAGCCCACCAGGCGGACTCAGGCAGAAAAACACCTGGAATGGTTTGAGCCACACACACACAGAGATGTGCACAACCCCTCTGCACTGAGGTGTACTCTGTCATCCATTGTGTTCATGTTAAATGCTGTTCACAGCCTACCAATTTGGTTTTATTACCTACAGCTCCTCAGGACACCCTTATCATGCCTACTCTTATCCTCTCCTATTTAATATGTGATGAAACGAAGATGCAGAGAGATAAAGCAACTTACTCTGGGTCACAGCCCTAGGAAGCAGCAGAGCCAGGATTTGAACCCAGGCCTCACAGCCTATGCTCCTGTCACCCACGAGTGTGGCTTTGATGATTGATCAGGGCTCTGGGTAGTGGGTGATTCAGCACAAGGGGTGGCTTCCAGCTCTTATCCAACTGTGGGAAGGGACAGCAGGACAGAAAGAGCTAAAGCATCCACCTTTCTTGCTGACGTCCAGCTATAGCTGCAGGTGGCTCTGGACAGAGCTGCCCCAAGAGCAAGGGACAGCCAGCTTGTGCTAAAGCAAGGGGTATAGAGACCCCCTCCTCACTTGCTGTCAGGGGGCTGGGGCAAGGACAATAGGCAGAATGTGTCCCTGGCAGAGCAAGGAGGGGACCAGAGCATTATCCAGGAGGGCTGGAAGTCACATGGGTAGTACTGAGCAGTGGACAGCAGGCTGCAGGATGAGGACATCCCAGTCACCACTGGAGAATGTGTACCGACAATGTCCAATTCTTCACACACATTCTGTGACCCACTGAGAGCTGTCCAGCCTGACACAGGAGGAAGGAACAAATCATAGAAGGCTTGTTTTGGACACTCCCACAGGAGGAAAGTGACCAGAGTTCTGATCGCCTCCTGTTGAGATACACCTGAAGAACCTCGCTGGCCTACACAGTGGCCACATGACAAGGTGAAGCCCTGAGAGGGTGTTTCTATGAGAAAGTCTAGGCTGCTGAGCTGAGAGAGCCTGAGGGGATCTTGACCTCCAGATTCCTGGGATGTCATGGCGAAAGGGCTGAAAAAAGGCCTATATCTTGATGGAAAGAACTGGACCATTGAGGTATGGGTAGTTTCGAGGGACATACTTGAGTGACCCTACCTCTGGACATACGGGCCATGTCAGTCAGGTTCTACATCAAGGCCTGACTGTTGTCTGAACAGGGGCAGAGAAGATCCTGAATATGCCTGGAGCTCCAGCTGGTGATGTGGACTAGGACTTGGAGACTGTGGAGCTGGAGACAGGAACTTGGGTGTGGCCTCTATCTCTCCACAGATGTGCGGGGACTGGGCAGGAGAGGTACTGGCCATGGAGAATGTTGCCCAGGCATTCCGACTCATTTGAAACCATGATCTGCTGTGACTGTCAACAAGAATAGCCAGAGCATTGTTTCCCTGGGTAATTATGATGCGATTAATTAAACTGTATTTAAAGCTAATTTCATACTAGATTCCTGGTGACGTACACATACATCCCCTGTAAGGGTATGTACTTGTCTCCTTTGGACTGTGAGGCCCCAGCAGGCTGGCAGAGTGCACCGTCATGGTTTGTAAACGACCAACAGGTTCTTACCTGAATGTCTCAGATGCCACCTGGTAGCAGACTGGATGGCCTGGAATGTTCTCATCTAATCCCAGATACTGAGCAAATTCCAGACTCCCTTGTGCAAGGTTCAGTCTACGTGGTGTTGGATCCATCTGCCCGTGTCATCCCCTCATCTCCCTGCCATCCACCCTTGTTAAAGAAACATTCCCGGACCACCTCATCTAAACCTCACTCCCCTTGGCCACTTCATTATTTCCCAGTGTGTGTGTGTGTGTGTGTGTGTGTGTGTGTGTGTGTGTGTGTCCCCACCTGACATGTGGCATAGCTTATGGATTATGTTTACAATCTATCTCCCCTCCCTGGAATGGATGCTCCAGGAGGGTCCACGTGGGGAGGAGAGAGATGTGGGAGGCATAGAGCTGTCAGGTGGAAAGGAGAGAATCCAGCTGCCTGGGGCCCAGCACCTGCTGCTCGGCTGGAGTGGAGGAGGGCCTGAGGATGGAGAATAACAGGGGTGCCTCCTGATGCTCTGCTGCTCTTAGGAAGAGAATAACACTCCTACCGACCTGCTGAAAGTTAGCACAGAGGCAGCCTCTGGGTTCTCTCTGCCTTAGCTGGAATTTGGGTGACTGGATACATGGCCCCCTCCATGGGGGCCTGGAAGTGGCAGGTGCTGGCTCTCAAAGGCCCTTGAAGGGCTTTTCTGCCCCCACTAACCCAGAGTGGGGGCAGGAAAGAGACAGTGTGCCCAGAGAAGGCCAGCGTCTAGGGAAGCTCAGAGATGCAGGGCACGTATAATGAAGGTGGGCAGACCCGGGTGGGAAGGGAGGAGTGGGCTGAGCCAATTGCATGCGACGCTGCAAAAGGGAACAGAGAGGTGGGTGAGGAGGAGGATTCAGGGCATCTGCCCTCCGCTGGGATTGTGAATTTGCCAAAGCAGGACCCACATGGCCCCAGCCATGAAAGCCCAGGAAGGCTGACCTCTGACTTTATAGTCACTGGCCTTGCAAACCTTGCTTTAGTTTGTCCAGGGTCTCAATCAAGCCCTGACTGAGATGTCCCTATGGCCCTGGTGCCTGGGGATTCTGTGCCCTCCTGGATTATTGAGTTCTTCTCTCCTGCTTGAGACCCTGCTGGCTGAAAGGCCAAAGCCTCCTTAGAAGGGGCCTGGCCCTAGTGGACCTGAAAGCTACTAGGGTGTGAAGTTTGGGTGGACCCCATCTTGGTAAAAATCAGAGGCCACACCTCCCACAGCAGCTGGACTTTCTGGATGGGAGAAAGCCAGGCTTTCTGGAAGGGAAATATTTATCCCAGCTTTACTTACTGGCAAGGCTGGGTCCAAAGGGAAGGGAGAACAGAGGGTCTCCAAATGGCTTGTTTAGGAGGCCTGGAAATCCCAGGAGACAATCCAGAGCTGTGCAGAGGCCTCTGTGCCTCCCCCTGGGTGACCCAGGCTGCAGGATCAAGGAAGAACTAGATGAGCAGGTCCCATCCTCAACAGGTGGGTGACCCTGGGCCTTCAGTGTCTGGAGTCAGCTGTAGAGGTTGGGGTGGGGAGGTAAAAGCTGTCAAGCAAAGAATCTGTTTGGCTTGCTTCTGAATTTGGGAAGCAGGAGGAGGACCTGGGTTCTGGAGAGCTGAAGGAGGGGTCTAGGAGTGGCCTCACCCCACAAGGACAGCACAGGACAAGCAATGCCCAGAAGAGGCCATGAGGGACAATAAGAGGATGAGAGCCCAGGAACCCTGAGGAGGGCAGTGAGCTCTAAGGGGGAGGACGTACTCAGTACTCGCCACATTCAGGGGTAGCCCTTAGCATCACTGAGCACTTGCCAGGTGCCTCTGTATGGAACAGCCTTATTCAGTGTCACATTCAAGCCCCTGGCCGCCTTATGAGTACTGAAGATCAGTAAATCTGTATCTGAAACGGATTGACAGCTTTCACCTTCCCACCCCAACCTCTACAGCTGAAGGCCCATGGTCACCCACCCATTGAGGATGGGACCTGCTCATCTAGTTCTTCCTTGAACGTACAAATTCTAAAGACCACTGAAAGCCTAAAGAGTTCTTGTATCTTATTTTCCTTATGGTTCTTAGAATTGGGAATCTTAAATATTTTAGGAAAATAAGATGGCGCATGTACTGGGCACATACTATACCTTTTCTAACTTCCCACAGGGCCTGGGACAGTGCCCCAGGATCTGATATGTTAATTTTTTCTGCAGAGAATTGTACAAATATTCATACTTTGCAGAATCAATAAAGACCATTAATAGGAATGGTCAGGTTTTGCCTAATGAGTTAGGTCAGGACAGGGTTTGGAGCCATATAGGTTACAAGAACTCTTTAGGCTTTCAGTGGTCTTTAGAATTTGGAATTGTAGATGAAAAACTGTAGGTCTGTACTTATCCCTCAACTGAGGTTTGTAGGATTTAAGGGATAAGCCAAGATCACAGAGCTGGAAAGCGGCAGAGCTGGGCTCAGGTGTAAGCTCCGTGGCTCCAGCAATGGGCTCTGAGCCTGTGCAGTGCCTGGAGGGGCAGCTGCTGCCATTAGGACCTTCATCTGAGAGCACAAAGGACAGCACCAAGAAATCTGTTGCCTGGGAAAGAGAGCAAGATGGCAGCTGAGTAACAGCTTCCTTGCATCTGGACACCATGAGTCTGGGGAGATAGGGCTCCAGGCATCTCTGGCTGGTGGGATCTGCCTATAATCATCCCTGTGAGGATACAGAGAGTCAGCGAGAGACTTCTGGATCCCAAGAGGAGGACAAAAACAGTGGAAAACCAGCAAGTGGTTGCGTGTGTTCAATCAGTCTAAACCCACCAGCAACTGTAAGTACAGTAGCAGCCAGACTGCAAACTGGAAAGGTCTTACCTGTGAACTGTTTTGGTGTCTTTGGACTTGGCACTCAGTTGAACTGCCTTGGGGAGAGCTTGAGTAGGAGTGCAGAGAACTTTGGCGGTTCTCTAGGGCCCCAGTCTGAGCCACTGAGCCAGACAGAGCTAACAGTGTTTGGCTGTGGGCCACAGGGAGCCATTGGGAGAGAACTGTCCCAGCAAGCTCCACCCTCAGGGTTGCAGAGCAAGAATCGGGTGGGAGCTGGTAACCTAGTGACTGAGTAGCCTAAAAGCAGGGACTGAGCCGCCTTACAGCCCTAACCCTCAGGGGCAGAGTGAGACCGGTTTTGGCACACTGGGTAAGTAGATAGCCACATCAGCAGTGATTCCAGCGACAAGCACTTTCCTGGGAAAGCTTCTGTTCAGCAAGTTTACAACTTTAAAGTGCCTTTTAAGAGGGCTGAAGAGAGATTTAGGGTGTCTACCTGGTGGGGTTTGAGAAATCAGTGGCCTCTAGTCGTATCAGCACTGTGATTAACATCTCATACCCTAGAAGACCATGTGTTGCCCAGACAATATTTAACAACATATATACACTTTGTATATGGTTGTGTGTTTTTGGTTGTGTGTTGTTGGTTTGTTTTTTTTTTTTTTTTTGGCTGTTTTTTTGTTTATTTTGATGTTGTTGATGTTGTTTTGTTTTTTATTTTCAACCTTTTCTGTACAGATTGTTTTTCTTTCTCAATTTTTCTAGTTTAATTACAATTTCCCGTTGCTGCCTTTTTCAATAACTTCATTTTTGCTAGTGTTTCTACCCCTATTATTTGGTTTTTTACCCAATTTTATCCTGTAAAGTTTTCTGTTTGCTTGTTTTGGTTTGGTTTACAGCATTTTTGTCTTTCCTCTCTACTTGGTGGAGGTGGGGTACTGTGTCTGATCAGGTTAACAAAGAGGTGCTGACCCAAGGGAACCACTCAACTGGGCACCCCCAGAAGTTGGGGTTTTTTAAGGTTGTGTCAAAGTACCTTACTGTACACCTATATTGCTCTGTTTCCCTCTTTCTGTGCCTCTCTTCTTTTTGTCAATATTCCTTTTACCCACTCCCTCTCCTTTCTCTATTTTCTTTTTGCTCATTCCTCCTTTCTTTCATCCCTTTCTTGCTCTTCAACCTTCTCATACTTCTGGTCCTGTACCAAAAGGACTCATTGAAACCTTAGTCCACAGGCACAGGAACTTAAAGAGCAAGAGGAAGTGAAAGGTAAATTAGGGCAAGGAAACAGATAAAAGAAATCACTCATGAGGAAGAATCAGCAGAAAA
>CAUYPK010036438.1:0-14080 GCA_963574355.1 Loris lydekkerianus
ACCTTTCACCATTAACTAAGATAGACTCTCACTGGATTAAAGATTTAAACTTAAGACATGAAACTATAAAAATACTAGAAGAGAATGCAGGGAAAACCCTTGAAGAAATCGGTCTGGGCGAGTATTTTATGAGGAGGACCCGCCCCCCCCCGGCAATTGAAGCAGCTTCAAAAATACACTATTGAGACCTGATCAAACTAAGAAGCTTCTGCACAGCCAAGAACACAGTAAGTAAAGCAAGCAAACAGCCCTCAGAATGGGAGAAGATATTTGCAGGTTATGTATCCGACAAAGGTTTAATAACCAGAATCCACAGAAAACTCAAATGTATAAGCTAAAAAAGAACAAGTGATCCCATTGCAGGCTGGGCAAGGGATCTGAGGAGAAACTTCTCTGAAGAAGACAGGCGCGTGGCCTACAGACACATGAAAAAATGCTCATCATCTTTAAGCATCAGAGAAATGCAAGTCAAAACTACTTTGAGATATCATTTAACTCTAGTAAGATTAGCCTATATCACAAAATCCCAAGACCAGAGATGTTGGCGTGGATGTGGAGAAAAGGGAACACTTCTGCACTGCTGGTGGGAATGCAGATTAATACATTCCTTTTGGAAAGTTATATGGAGAACACTTAGAGATCTAAAAATAGATCTGCCATTCAATCCTATGATTCCCCTATTAGGCATATACCCAGAACACCAAAAATCACATCATAACAAAGATATTTGTACCAGAATGTTTATTGCAGCCCTATTCATAATTGCTAAGTCATGGAAAAAGCCTAAGTGCCCATCAATCCATGAGTGGATTAATAAAGTGTGGTATATCCACACCAGGGAATATTATGCAGCCTTATAGAAAGATGGAGACTTTACCTCTTTCATGTTTAGGTGGATGGAGCTAGAACATATTCTTCTTAGTAAAGTATCTCAAGAATGGAAGAAAAAGTATCCAATGTATTCAGCCCTACTATGAAACTAATTTATGGCTTTCACATGAAAGCTATAACCCAGTTATAACCTAAGAATAGGGGAAAGGGGAAAGGGAGGGGAGGGAGGGGGGAAGGGGACAGAGGGAGGGTGATTGGTAGGATTACACCTGCGGTGCATCTTACAAGGGTATATGTGAAACTTAGTAAATGTAGAATATAAATGTCTTAACACAATAACTAAGAAAATGCCAGGAATATGTTAACCAGTGTGATGAAAATGTGTCAAATGGTCTATAAAACCAGTGTATGGTGCCCCATGATCGCATTAATGTACACAGCTATGATTTAATAAAAAAAAAGACATAATTAGGGTACGTGCAAGGTAAGTGTTTCATTTATTTATAAAATATTTACTGAGTGCCCATCTTTAATATAATATATAGATATGTCACTAAATGACCAGAGGTCAAGACAGTATAATATCTCTCATAAACAGTAAAGTAAGTATTTATGAAAGGCTGTTTGCTAGATAGCAACCACGCCTTGGCATTCCACTGTCACACCATTCTCCATTGACAGTGCACTTCAGTGAGTCTTCGTGAGGGTAGTGGTGGGGCCCTGTGCCCAGTTAAGTGCTAGAAGACCCTCTTGGGGGTGAGGGGAGTTTCTTGAAGCCATCTACTATGCAAACCTCAGAGAAAGAATTATAATGTGGCTTTTATAAAAGAAAGAGTCCTTATCGCTTATCCTTTTCCAAAAGTGTGAAAAGAATATCTCTGAAGGAATTCCAAGTGTCCTAAAAAAGAAAGTTTAAAAAATACCCTCTTTCTCAACTTCTATATATCTTAATATTTAAAAAAAATCCACCACAACATATGTGAATAAGAATTAAAGAATGTTACAGCCTCCTCACCAAAAATAAAATAACCCGAAACTCAAGAAACCAATATTGACACATAATGGTTTAAAATAGCACGATGAGGAGTATCATGTGACAACACCCAAACATTTCCCTCTGCCTAGTCTCTCTTCCTACCAAAACAGGCCGGGTGCTAACTTATTGGTTGCTTATTTGTGGTTTGACACTAACATGGCGTTTACAGTTTCATTTCTCTGCGAGTAGATAAGGAACTGCCATTTATTTCAATAGGGTGAGTTGCACCAATCGCACAAACCTTACCTGATGTATTTTGAAAATAAAAAGGATTAAAATAAAAGGAGTCCCCTAAAAGCCCAGCCTCAAGGCAAGTGAAGTAGATAGACACTTACCCAACCAAATTTCAGTAGATGTTTTCTTTTAAGCACATTTTTCAGTGGCTTAGGGAAACTGATATTGTCTTTGTTAGTGTTTTACAGAGGCATTTATTTTTAGTTATACAGCTGAAACTCTTCAGCCCAATGAACTGTGGCTGTCTGTGGTGTATTCAGCAGAAGGGGGGGAAAAAAGACACTTTGCCATTAGTTCTAAAAATACCAGTGACATGTCAGGGTCATCATCTCTATGTGAAGAACTAGGAAGAGTTAGAGGGAGATGTACTTATGTCTTTCACACTCAGCATCTTCAGTGCAAATGAAATTTTAAAAGAACCTGTAACAGTTTTTTAAGCTAAATACACTTCTCAATTCAAAGTCTTAATGCAAGTATACCTAAAACAAATGGTATAGCTGGGAAAATGGTGGGGATGGCTCATAGCATAACTCTATATCAAGGATGGAAATGATTTTAAACTAATACTATCTTATTAATATCCATAATGATAGACATAATACAATTGATTACAGATGTAATAAAACATACATATAATAGCTTACAGACATTGAATAACACCTTTTAGAAATTATATGGGGTGCTGGATTGAGAGGAAATCCAGGCTGGATCTAGCTCTACATACATTTGTGACTTGAGAACAATCTCTCTACCAATTTGGACCTCAGTTTCTGCTACTCTGACATGACAGGGTACATTTCCATGGCTCCCATTGAGCTGAAACTTCCACAATTCAGAAATAAGAGAAGAACTGTATGTTCCCTAAAGTTGTTCTATTTTCTATAAGAGACAGAAAAGTCTGTGATGTTCTCACATACACATGTTTATCTTTACATATAAGTAACACAGGGTGATCTGGGGCCTAGCTAATTTGTTGGAGATTTGCAAACTATAGACAAGAGGTAAAAAAATATTTAGGAAATTTACTTTGGAGTGACATTGGCTATGTTCTCGGTCTGTGTGTACCAGTTTACATAATTGATTAGAAAAGAAAGTTGTCCATCCCGTACCCATTAGGATGGCTACTAGTTTAAAAAAAAGAAAAAGAATGTAACAACTGTTGTTGAGATTGTGGAGAAAAATGGAATATTTATGTAATGTTGATGGGAATGAAACATGGAAACCATTATGGAAAATAGTTTGATGGTTCCTCAAAAAATTAGACATAGAATTACCATATGATCCAGAAAGTCTACTTCCATAGGCATATGACCAAAAGAATTAAAACAAAGTCTCAAAGAGATATTTATACAATCGTGTTCACTGCGGCATTATTTATAACAGCCAGAAGGATGAAGCAACCCAGGTGTCCACCAAGGAATGACTAGATAAACAGAACGTGGGGAGTACATACATACATGGAATATTATTTGCCTTCAAAGGGAAGGGAATTCTGACACAAGCTACAATATGAATGAACATTGAAAACATGCTCCATGAAATATGCTCAGACACAAAAGAATGGATATGGTAGGATTCAATTTATATGAGATAACCCAGAATAGTCAAATTCATAGAAACAGAAGGCAGATAATGTTTGCCAGCAGCGGTGGGAAGAGGGAAGTGGGCAGTGATTGTTTTCTGGGTACAGAGTTTCCATTTTTCAAGATGGAAATATTTTTGGAGATAGATGTAGTAATGGTAGCACAAGAATGTGAATATACTTAATGTCACTGAACTGTATACTTAATATAATGAAGACAGTAAATTTGGTTATGTGTATTTTACCATGACAAAAAAATAATTGGACTTGACTGTACTGGTTATTTTTAATGCAAAAACCATTTCATAGCAGATAAGAGAACTGATTCTGGAATTAGATTGCCTGCCTTTGGATCCTGGCTCCTGCTTTTTCTCACAGTGTGCTACTTTGGACCAGTTACTTAAACTGTCTGCGACTCCTTTTCATCATCAGTGAATTGAGGGTAAGAATAGCATTCTCTTTATAGACTTGTAAGGATAAAAGTGTTTATACAGTGAAGAATTTAGAAAGATAATCTGGAAAATAATAAGCATAATGTTAGGGTTGCCTTCTGTGATTATCAATGTTTTTACTACTAATATTTTTTTTTCTGAGATGTCTTCTATATATTATGCCAGCTTTATCTTCTTAGATACATATAACAATATAATTGTTTTAACATGTTTGACTTTTTGAAATCACTCACACTTGTAACCAAAAAGGCTAATAAAGGAATGGGAGAAAATTATAATTTTTATTTTCTTATTTATGGTGGTGGACAATATTTATTTTCAAATACCTTTAAAAATTGGAAATGGAAATAGTCATTGCAGAGGAGCAATACTTTGGTCTCTGTGACCTGAAGAACTAGTTGTATCATCAAGTCCAAGACAATTAATGAAGTCATCTATTACATAAAAAAAATCATGTTGCCTCAGGTATCCCAGCTTTATTTTTCAAAGGTTGCATTTGAAAGTGCTTGTAGCTATTGGTACATGTTTAATAAATATTTTGCCTGAATGTTTCTGGGAAAGTAGAAACTTTTGCAATGACTGAGAGGAGGGGTGTTACACTAATTCAGGAAAAACACTAAAGCAAATATTTATTAGATTGAAAGAAAAAGAAAGGCTATGTGGGTTTTTATTTTTTTTGGTGAGTATAGCATAAAGTAAGCTGTTTTCACAACTGCTGAAGAGGGTTCTTTAAAGAAGTGTTTAATCCTTCTGCATAGGTTTGGGAGGCAGAGAACGGTCTTAAAAGCAAGAGGCAAATGAACTTGAATTATCTAATTCTATAAGCTTTTGCCTATGCAATGTGATTCCATACTTTTTTGGAATGTCTGAACTGCTTGCTAATGGATGGAATGTTCCTTCTTCTTCACCATTATTAGAGTGAGCTGATGGAGACATCAAAGAGGAGAGGCAGAGCTTTCCAAGACGGCTCTAAGCGAAGGGGAAAAGAAGCTATCAAAATAATTTTTACATTTTTGCCTAAGGTAAGAAAGGCCCATGAGAAGAAGCCATCTGCTTCAAACCACAAGTGGAAACCGCAGAGGGGAGCGAGGAATTCTCACTCTTGTTGTTAGCTGTGGTAACATCATTCTCCTTGAGAGCCGCCGAGTAAACCACGGTGTTTCTCAGAGATGCACCATGACTTATGAGTGTGGATATTCAGATATTGGAGAATATATACTTTAATATTATCTTCCCAGACGTGATGAACAGATGGCATAAACTGAAATCAGCTTACCACAAATAATTATACAAAATGAAAAGTAGATGGATGAAACCTAAAATTTGATGCTTTTTATATTAAGTCAAAATTAGAAATAGATAAGCTCATTTATGTAGCTAATAAATTGAAAGCAGAACATCCATCTTGTGTAAAAAGAAACACTCTGAAATGGAAATTAATATCTTAGTGCATAAACTCTTTGAAGCGCAGTTACCTCGATCTAGTCTGTAATTTTCTGGAAACGATGTTTTTACTAAATACACAGCAAAAAGTCTGAAACAAAGGCTCAGCACACAACAAAAAAGAAGACCACGTGTATATATATGTATTTATGTGTGTGTGTGTGTGTGTGTGTGTGTGTGTGTGTGTCTGGGTGTGTGTTCACAGCAACCAGAAATGGACTTAGTAAAAATAACAGACTTGGAAAATCATTAGAGGTTGTATTTATTTCATTTTGTTCACCAGTACTCATTAGGCCCCCTCAATAAGTAAATTCATTTTATAGAATCAAACATAGGGATTGTGATCTATTTGTGGGATTAGGTGAAGACATTTAAAGAATTATGTCTCCTTCCTATCCTAGGATGCTCAGAATCTTTGTTGTCTCTATTTGACTAAAGTGTATATAAATAAGGCCTTCCCTTCCAAGGACATACCCTACTCAGAACTGCCAACTTTGAGATTTTAGAGTTGCCGATCAAGAATGCACATCTCTGCCCCATTCTGTGCAGAGATCGTAGTAGTACCTACTAAAGATGTTGTCTCCAAAATTTAGGGCAAAATTCATGATTCAGTTGCTCTTTCTAACCTCATGAGAACAATAAATTGGTGCCCTCTCATCATCTTGCTACCAGAGACACTTTTGGTTATTTTTTGAAGAATCTATGAAATTGATTTGTAATAAATGTCTTTGGAGGTCAAGGTGCAGCTAGGAGCAGCTGGGTGTCTTTTGAAAAAAGGTCGTGGCTGTTGCAAACAAACAAGCTTGAAAACTATAATCACCCTTGAATTGTCTCTTGGGTCAACGACAACTTAAAAGCTATATAAACCCAAGGAGATTTGGGGAAGCATAGAATAGCCTTTAAAAGCAAGAGCCAAATTAACTCGAATTATCAAAGATAACTGGGACAGCAGATTTAGTTAACTTCTTTATCAACTAAAATTAATGTACTGACAAATTAAAAGCAACAGTGAATTACATGCATTCCATATCTGGCGGAGACATCATTTGGAAAAAAAAAGAAAAAAAAAAGAAGATGAATAATGAAATGTTTTATTTTAATGTTCCCAAGAGATATATTTGGAAAAATATACACATATCTCAGCAACAAGGGCATAAGCCAGGCTTATGACACACAGAAATGAAGCATTTCAACATAGCAACCTTTTTCAGGAAATCCGATATTTTGTTTAAATTGAGACAAGATACCTATTTCAAAAAAAAGCTATATTTTTATTTCAAAGCTCAGAACAAAACATAACTGATTAACTACATGTTTCAGGTTTTACGACTTAGAAATGTCATTGTTTCAGGGTTTACTCAGTGAACAAGAAACTGCGTAAGAGGGAATTTCTTTGGCTACTCAAAATAAAAAGTTCATCATTAACAGGCCTTTGTAACGCTTGAAGGAATGGAAGATAGGAAGAATAGATACAATTGAAAGAAAGATCAGAGGGGACTTACAGACTGATTCATGATCATATATTGCTTTGCCTTACAGTGCTGTTGACCAAAAACACAAATTCGCTTTTTTTGTTGGGGGTGGGAGAAGTTTAATTACAGTTGACATATGCATTCTTTGATTACTTTCTTCTTTTCTGGAAATAGTATCCCAATTCTTGAACTAGCACCACTTTCCCCAGTTTAGTCAGTATCATTCGGGAGGGTATAAGTCCATCACCAGCTCCCATCATGGACATGCCCCCAGGCTTGAATAATCATAATTCTAGTGATTCAAGCCTATAGGAGTGCCAGAACTTTTTCTGGAAGTATAGTAGAATGCAGATCAGATGTTACTCTTAGCTGAAGTTCCTGAGGAAGGCCAGCCTGAAGGCAAAGGTAACCTAGAGCAAAATAGAGTCAGTGGCTGAGTGAATGCGAGAGAAGTAGAATCAGAGGGAGAAGAGAAAGACACAGAAAGAGAAAGACAGAGGGGCTGGGCACGGTGGCTCACACCTATAATCCTAGGTGTGGGAGGCCAAGGTGTGTGGATTGCTGGAGCTCAGGAGTTTGAGACCAGTCTGTACAAGAGTGAGACCCCGTCTCTACTGACAATAGAAAAATTAACTAGATGTTATGGCAGGTGTCTGTAGTCCTAGCTACTCAGGAGGCTGAGGCAAGAAGATTTCTTGAGCCTAGTAGTTGAGGTTGCTTTGAGTTATGATGCCATGGCACTCTAGCCTGGGCAGCAGGGTGAGACTCTATCTTTAAAAAAAAAAAAAAAAAAAAATGACAGAGAGAGACAAAGAGGTATGGTGGAGGGAAGAGAGATAGATGATGCTAGGTTGCTTTGGGAGAGAGAAAAAGAGAACTTTGTAGTGCCACTGTTCTTTGAACCTTGTGTTTAGCCATGCCTGAAACCATCCATGTTCATCCCTTGATCTTCCTAATTACATGAGCCAACATGGTCCCTTTCATGCCTATGTTGGCTTGAGCAGCTCTTCTCATTTAAAGCAGTAAACACCCTGATAGGATAGCTGTACAGGTTTGAAAATGAGCAGTATGCCTATCAGGAGGGAAAGAGAAATGCTCCCAGCCTCTCCAGCTTTCCAAGAACAAATTATGTTCTTATATTACTGAGGGAGGAATGACCCAAGGGTACTGCACTTATTCCTCTGCCATTCCTTTAATATACCTTTCTTGGTGATCCTCTGTGACCCCATAATATGATTATAGACATCGATGATTTATAAGAAGTGAAAATTCAATTGAAATGATTCAAAGTGACTTTGATAAACTACAATCTGGGGGACATGTGTATTTTTGAAATACACATTTTCATTGATTACCTATATCTCTAAGCTGTGAAGAGATGGTGAAGTATAAAGCTTAAAGCCATTACAGGCAGGAATGAAGGAAGACTTTAAAATATGTTAGTAATTGGTTAGAACATAATTCACCTAGTGAATATTCCAAAATGAATCTAAGTTTCTACATACTAAAATATCTATATCTCTTAAGAAATTTACACAGAAAAAAAAATGCCTAGGTGAGTGGATTTCTGGACTGAGTTGGATGTCTTTACATTGGCTAAATTTATGGTTCATGACTAGTTCCTAAATTATCATTCTTTTGACCTTGAATAAAGGGAACATCTAGACTCCAGGGCCTCTTCTAACCTTGGCCTATGAATTACATGAAGATAAAAGAATTAAAAGAAAGCTTAACAAACCTTTAATTTAATGACTTCTCTTCAAAATGAAGAAATTGAGAAACTGAGGAATGGAAAGGTTCAATATGATTTGTCATAAGTCACACAACCAGTTAATGATAGAATCATTCAGCAATTACCTTTTATTTTGATAATGAGATTCACAGATGTTCAGAATGTGATGTAATCTTATCAAGGGAAAAGGATGGATATGTCTTTTTTTACTCAAACAATGGTTATTGAGCATGCTTAACCATTCTTTCTTCAATTAGAATAGATGACAGATAGTTGGAAGATGGGTTTTCTGAGACAAAAAAAGTGGACCATTTAAAGAAAACAAATGCATTAGAAAGAGGATTTTTGAGTCTCTACATGCACTGGAAAGCTTTTAAAATTCTATTTAAAAAATTAATTTAGCCTGTTGTTCTCAGCTTCTATTTTACACAGTTATGCAAAGAACTGAAGCCTCCAAAGGCAGTTACAGTAATTGTCAAATTCTCTCTCTGGGCTGTTTTCAATTTCTCACCCCATTTTTCTTGTTCTATCTCTCTTCCTTCATCTACGGAAATCTGACATGCTGTCAGAAAACCTCACCTTATTCAACTACCCACTCAGCATTAGAAATTCATTTACATCTCTACAGCTGCCATATTGATCTTTGAGACTAAAAATCTGAACTCATTATCGGAGAATTTGATTTTATACCAGTGCAGAGATGTTAAACCAAATCCATGCATGCATTGGTGTTATAAGTAACGCAGGAAGGTGATTTTGAGAAAAGCATACAGCTGGCTCTTCTTTCCAATTCTCAAAACACCACAGTTTTACCAGGTAACAGCTGTCACTGATGCAGTGGAAAACCACAGTACACCTGGGGTCTAGTGTCTCAGCCACCAGCTGGCTCTGTCGAGTGAGCAAGCCACAGCTTTCCTCTGGGCTTCTGTTCTCAATCACGAGAGAAGAGGTTAAGTTGGGCATTTATTTACTCATGAATCTGATGATGATTTGATGAATTCCTACTCTGTTCTACACTTGTGTAATGTACTAGGAGAGAAGATAAGAGCGCTATAATGGGCCCTTTCCTCATGGAACCTTCATGTCTAGGACCACATTGATTCTAACATTCCCATATACAGCAGAACTCCCATAGTTGACCACCTCCCTACAGTGACCACATTGATCCTAACATTCAAAGCATATACAACAGAACTTCCAAAGTTGACCACCTCCCTACAGTGACCTAATTTTCATAGACCAGACATACACAACTTGTATGTATCAGTGGCCTGGTTCCTTAAGTTGGCCACCTCTGTATGTTGACTGCTCTATCACAATTCTTTGGGTGCCAATGTATAGAGGTTCTACTGGCTATTCATAAAGAGTCAACACTTCAAGAAATGTTAAAAAAAAAAAAAATGTTTAGCACCACCTTACCCAGGAGCCAGAAGCAACTACATAACTACTTTGACCCATTATTTCCAGGTTTATTAGATTCTTTCTTAAACCCAAGCTTCAGTTTTTCCTAAGTCGTTATTATTCATCTCCAAAGAACTATATAGGTAATGTGTTAGGTACTGGTTTAATTCTTTTTAAGTTGTAGAAAAATCTATCACCCCACTTTCCAAACTTTGAGGAAAACTTCACTCATGGCAACTGGGAAAAATGGTTCTCTGTCTGGCACCTGCTTGTGGAAACACCCTTGAGATAGGAAACGTCATCCTAGAGGTCTCAGACGAGCATGGAAACGAAAGGGGGAAAGTAGGACAGGATTTGGATTGTGACCTGGGTTGTCCTCTTCAGTTTCCCATATGTTGACACAGAATCCCTGACGTTTAGAGATGGGGACTTCAAACTTATAAAACAAGGGTTACTGAGAATAAGCAGAAGGAGATCCTGAAAGAAGATGCCCAGGTATCTGAACCATAAAGACAAAGACCTGTTGCATGATTTTCAGTCGTTCATTCCTGGCACAACACTGTCTAGTCATATGGAGCTGTAATTGAAACCACGTGTTGCATGCAAGGGGCTCATTACAGCCTCCTCCTTAGTAATATCATGGCGGCTTCCTGTGGGGGCTCTCTGACAGTCTTGGGGTCACGACATCGTCTCCTAAATATGAGAAACTACACACAAAGTTGCCTCCTCAGGGAAAACAAAAAAACAAGTTTGAATTTAGTGTGTGTGGATAAATACTTCTGTGACCAAGTACATGTTTATTATTTTATTGACATCCTCTGTAGAAAAGGAATACACTTTATGAAACAGTTTAGTGATTCATTTTTTAATATAAAGGTGGCAGTAACAAACAATTTTAAGATAGTGATTTTTACCCTAAAAAAGGAAACTGTATATTCTTGCACAGTATTACATTAACAACGGGTATCAACACATTAAAGAGTCAGAATGGTGAAATATGATGTGATATTAATAGTAATGTCCCACAGAGAAACATCCTTAGCTTCTGACTAATAAGTCATACCACCTGGTAAGGTGTCTAATTTAGCACAGAGTGAAAGTCGTGAACACTAAACCGAGTTAATGCCCACTGAGAAGGAGGAGACAGTTGAGAATGTATATTGTGATTTGAACCCAAGCCTTCATTGTGAGCTGAGATCATTTGGGGCCCTAAAAGTACTTGCTTTTTTGTTTTGCAGCCCCCTATATCAGTTAGTTCTTAAGAATAACCAATTTAGAAGAATTCATGGATCTCAGAATATAAGTACACACATATGCGAAAATCCAAGGGAAATCTTTTGGTTCAGATAGTCCTGTTTCTTGCACACACCTGCTAGAAAGTCAAGAATATTTAGTAAGCATCAAATAAGAGATGTAGTTTTTGCTGCAAGTGAAACAGCAAGAAATTAGACAAAGTCCTGGCACTCATGAAGTTTCTACTCTAGAAGTAGAGAGGTCATTTATAGTTTTTTTTAACATAAAAAATAAGGTATATTTTAAAAATAATAATCAAAGGGGAAATACGATTGCATGTGTTAAGGACTGCACTGACATTGAGGAAGAGACATCTGGACAGTCCGTTCAGTGGCTAGCAAAACACACCTTGTGAAAAGCCTGGGAAGAATATTCCAGTCACAGAGGAAAGGTGGTATAAACACCCTTGAGCTAAAAATGGGTTTGCACTTTTGAGGAAAATAAAAATAGTTTTTAAGTAGAGAGAAATAAAAAGAAATATAGTACTTAAAGTTAGAGCAATAGGGCAGGACTGGAACACGAAGCTATTTGAGGGCTATGTGAACTACTTTTCTTATCGTCCATCCATCCATCACCTCTATGTCTTATACTCAACAAAGAGAATGCTTTATTTCTGTTCATGGTAAAATTCTAGTTCCACCCAGTGTACATCTGAAATTGGAAAATGCCAGACTATAAGAGTATATAATTATTTTAAAATCAATCTATTTATTAACTATCAATTATCTATCTATCTATCTATCATCTATCTATCTACTCTCACTATATCTTTAGTGTGTGCTCCCTCAGCCACAGAATAACCAAGCTCAGTCGTTGCGGCAGTCCAGAAGGTAACCTTCACTCCTGATGGGGCACTATGTATGCAGAGAGCCTGGAGCCACCACACACGGAAGCCCCAGGGCACCCCACCCACCTTCACCTCCTGCTCACCATAAATCCTCATTATCATGTTGTCAGCACTGGAGCCTGTTAACCTCTTCAGCGCCCAGCCTCTCAGGGAGGCTCTGCCTATCAATTTGCCAATGCTTCATTTCACTGTTGTCTGAAATACCAAATTGTATTTTTTCAACTACTCCCCAGGACTAGTGCTAAGGATCCCAGAAAAAGCAGTGAGGAAACACCATAGCTGCCTACATTCTTTAGCTTCTACCTTGAAATTGGACACATCACAATTTTAGTTGGGGAAATTAATTTAAAACATTTTATTTTCCCACACCACAATTTTTATAGTCAACCTTAAAAACATATGAATGCCTCACTGCAGACTTAAGAAGGCACAAATAGAATTCCTCTATAGGTTATAACCAATTAGAACACGTGCGAAAGTAAACGTATTTTTACCAGGGATGATGCTTTGTTTTTTTCTTTTATATTTTTGCATTGTTCTGCTACTTAGACTAGGCCAAGAACCACGAGAACTTGGCTTAGTAAATCTTCTCATCATCCTTCAGCTGCCATGGAAACTCATGTGCAAGTTTACCACCTCGCATTATAAAGTGATATTATGGAAATTAAAACATTCTAGTTCCTATCTATTTGAGCATGTAAACTTTCTTGGTGTGTTTCTGCAAAACTAGTTTCTTTGATAATAAATGCATTTAATTTTCATTCTAACATGGGATGTATTGCTCCCTGGTGCTATGTGTTGGCTGACAGCATCAAATTTTATCTAACAAAAAGCTGAACCAAGCATATTTGTTTTCCTATTTATAGTAGCATGTGCTTACATAACATATGAGATAGCAAGATTTTTTTTTAAAGAACTTATCCAAATCTTAAAATGCATCCGTTATGTTTAGTTTAAATAAAAGCTATGTTCTCCCATTAAACAAGAATATTAAAAACAATTGGCGACAGACAGAAGCTTATTGCTTATTTTCCAGCCAGTATAATCACTGTGTTCAGCCACAATAAAATGGAACAGCAGGAGGAAATTTATTGCTCCTGGGGAAAATTTTCCTCCACCACCCTCCCCATTTGCACAATTGCCCTGGCACTCACACCCCTCTCACATGTACGATGCCTTTGGTCGCACTAGTACAGTAATGAATTATTACAATGCAGCCAGTGGGGTGGGGGGCATGCCATTGTGCTGCATAGAAGTAGCGATTTTGCCATATCAATAATTTTGACTGCCACTGGGAACCACTGTAGCTGAAACAGATGTTTCATGTTGATAAGTAGAGACTGGAAAAGGAATTTTTATCCCACTGTTCATTTTTCTCTATTTCCACTACCCATACCTGGCAGCAGCTCCTCCAGTACAGCTGTCTCTTGCAAGCCAATCTGTTCAATCCAGGCTCCTAGGTCTCATTTCATAAATCAAACTCAGCCCCGGACAAGCCCACAATCTCAGAATACCCTTGCTGCTTTCCTCAGTGGAAACACCTCTGTCACAATGAGAGACACTGGGCCAATTGTGCTTAAATTAGTGCATTGTCACAATTCATTAAGAAAGACAGCATGGGCAGGGGATCATTTTTGGTATTCCTACATTAACCGTTTAGGAGAGAGAGAGGAGCCACATATGAGGCTTTTTTTTTTTTTTTTTTTTTTTTTTTTTAAAAGGAATTAACATTAAAATTAAGAATTTGGTGTAACCCC
>CAUYPK010036439.1:0-34364 GCA_963574355.1 Loris lydekkerianus
GTTTACATGGATGGAGCTGGAACATATTCTCCTTAGCAAAGTATCTCAGGAATGGAAGAAAAAGTATCCAATGTACTCAGCCCTACTATGAAGCTAAATTATAGCTTTCACATGAAGGCTATAGCCCAACTATAGCACAAGACTATGGGGAAAGGGCCAAGGAAGGGGGGGTTTGGTGGACAGAGGGTAATGGGTGGGGCCACATCTATGGTACATCTTAGAATGGGTACAGGCGATTGCACTAAGGTACACAGCTATGATTTAACAATAACAAAAAAAATTAAAAAAAAAAATTCAGAAAGAGGCCAGATGCAGTGGCTCACACCTATAATCCTAACACTCCAGGAGGCAAAGGTGGGACAATCCCTTGAGCTAGGGAGTTCAAGCCCAGCCTGAGCAAGAAGGAGACCTCATCTCTACTAAAACAGAAAAAAATTAGCTGGGTGTTGTGGTAGGTGACTGTAGTCCCAGCTGCTTGGGAGGCTAAAGGAGGAGAATCACTTGAGCAAAAGAGTTTGAGGTTGTTGTGAGCTAGGTTGACTTCCCGGCACTCTAGCCTGGGCAACAGAGTGAGACTCTATCTCACACACACACACACACACATTAAAAAAAAAAAAAAAAAAAAAAAAAATCTAAAAAGAAAAATAATCCCTGAAATCCAAAACATCACAAAAGTATAAGATAAACAAAGTTTGGAGGAGAGAAAAAAAATGATTAAATGTTCATCATACAATTTCAGCAGTGTCAGTGGATTTAAATGGAAGTTTAAAATAATGTATTTTGGGATACTTTCAGAAGAAACAATTTAATACTCCTTTGTGTTTAATTTTGAGGAGAATAAATCATTGTCAGAGAATAACTTCAGTGTAAGAGAGTTGACCCAACACTGTCTGTCAGGAAACCTAGAGTAATGATTTAGCAAATATCCCTCACACTGTTTTCTTTGTCAGGCTCTTTCTCTGTGTGGCAGGTCAGAACGTACCAGACCTGAGGGTGCCCTGGACATGCCTGTGTGAAGATGGGAACATGAGGGCCTCAGTTCCTGTCTGGGAGGATGCAAGCTGTACGCTCTAGGACCTATAGCTTTCTGCTTCAGGGAAGAGGGGAATGGAGCCGAATCATGCTGACACCTTTAAGAGACCAATGTCCGTGTCTGCTTGAGTTATGGACCCACTCACTTCCTGTTTTTAATACCAAAACCTTACTTTTTAGGGAAAAGTTATCTTTGCCAACCATTATGCAAAACTCTCAGTTAAAAGATAGTATTCTGTGGCACTTCCCTCTTTCATACAGCAAAGGTTTCTAAAATGAACTTACTTTGTTTAGCAATGAATTCACTTTATGTCTGCAAAGGAAATGTTTATGCTACACTGAACAGGAGAGAAGCTAAACTTAAACTAGAGGACCACGCAATCCCACTACTAGGTATCTACTCAGAAGGAAAAAAAAAATCATTTTATCTTAAGGACATCTGCACTAGATTGTTTATCACAACTCAATGTGTAATCACCAAGATGTGCCCATCAGCTCAGGAATGGATTGACAAATTGTGGTATATGTACACCATGGAATACTATTCAGCCATAAGAACAGATGGTGACTTCACATCTTTTATAATATCCTGGATGGAGCTGAAAAATATTCTTTGTAGTAATGTATCACAAGAATGGAAAAGCAATTATCCAATGTATTCAGTACTAATACGAAACCAGTAGATGATCTAATGCAAAAGAGTGAAAAACTCATTTCAAGTTGGAAGGGGGGACAACAAGGAAGGAGGAAAGGGGAGGGGGGGCTGAGGTGCTCTCACTGAATGGACATGGTATGGGGGTGTTTGGCTCACCTTTTGAGTGTGGGATATAACCTCAAGAGGGATTCTACCTAACAAAATCAAATATTTTGACCTGCTTGTTTGTACCCTCATGTTAACCTGAAATAAATACACTTTTCAATTTTAAAAAAAGGAAAAAAATAAAGATAAACTAGAGGACCATACAAAACAATTACCTTTCAGTGATTTCCTACAATAAAGCTAACTTTATCCACATGGAAACTATGTTTTTAAACATACCCTTCATTTCATTTCAGACACTTCCTGTGAATGGAACATGTAACAAACAATACTCATATGTATTTGGAACTTACTCTGTGAATTAGGAACTACTTTCAGAACTTTACTTACTATACTATATAAATAATAACAAACATAGGAAATTACAGGAGCTAACACAGAGCAGTTATTCTGTGCCAGGCACTGCTCCAAGTGTCACCTTTGTTATCTCACTAAAGCAGCCTCAAAACAACCCTATGCTGTAGGTACAATTATTACCCCCATCTGCAGCAACAGAAATGGAGGCACCAGGTCAAATAACTTGCCCTTGGTCATGCATCAAGGGTAATGATGGACAGTATAATGTGCATAATAATGGACAGAACTAGGATTCAAATCCCAAGCAGTCAGATTCCAGAGATCTAACTTGAAGCTATTAGCCTGCATGTTTTCCCTATTTAATAAGTATCTACTTCTCACTGTTCCAAAATGCTATTTAATGTTTCTCTTTTTGAAAGTGTATGTCATGAAGATCATCAAGGAGATAAATGAAAGATGGCCCAGGGACTTTAGCTTGTGACCTCCATGAGAGGAGGACTTTTCCTGTTTGGATCATCACTATATTCTTATGATTTACTGGAGTATCAACCCCACTTGGAAACAGTATACCGTAGATACTCTTTTAGTGGAGCCAAGCTGAGCCATATTTGTAAAGATCTAATAATTACGTTAATGTGAAGCTAGGATTTCTTCTGAATCTAGCATTACTTTGATGGAATTCCAAGTCTTATCTGTCTAGAGACTTCTGGGGTCTCAGAAGTTTCTTTCTAAAGCAAGAGTTTGATGAAGAGCTTGACCCAACCCCAAAAATTTAGTCTTTCAAGGAAGGGGAAATTCCAAATAATTGATATTTTCTTTCTGGTTCAGTGTCCATTTTCTTTTTTTTTTTTTTTTTTTTTTGAGATATACTCTGTCACCAAGGCAAAGTGTCTTGGCATCAGTCTAGCTCACAACAACCTCAAATTCGTGGGTTCGAGCAATCATCCTGCATCAGCCTCCCAGAGAGCTAGGATTACAGGTGTGAGCCACTGGAGCTGCTGGCCCCAGTTTCCATATTCAATCAACAAATTGGTATTGAGTCCCTACTTTATGCAAGGCACCATAATAGTGCTGGTCATTCAGAGGCAAATAAGTTTCTTCTAGACTTCTGTCTTATGGAGTCAAATGGGGATGGCAAGACAAGTAAAAATTCAAGGCAAACATGAAATCTCATTCGATGGATATTCTAGAATACAGGACAGATCATTTGTTCTGTGTTTTCCTTAAACTAACTTGATTATCCAAACAGCCATCCATCAAGAAATTCTACGGGGACTCCCTTCACCTCCCTAGGTTGTAATAAATATAAGATATATCATGTCTCTTGAAGTTCTGTCTCTGCTCTCTTGCCAAGCATCTACTTTTGCCCAGTCCTGGATGCCTGTGTTGTAGATTTAATCTTTCTTGCTTCTTCAAGAAATGTCACCTCCCTGGACTCTGCCATGATTTGATGTCCAAGTCCTCAGTGTTAGGAAACCCACCCTTGAATTGCATCCCCTCCTCTCCTGCCTCTTCCGCTGCTGCCTTCCAAAGTGCTCACACCTCCCCTCTCCCTTCGGGACAAGCAACATCTTCTCCTCAATGAGCATGGGTTCCTCCCAAAAAGGAGAACAGCCTTTGACTGCAAATGGTTCCTGCTCTAGACTCTACAAAATTTCCAAGGAAAATAAAAGTCAAAATGTCAGGCTCCTCTTTGAAACAGAGTTTAGAGTGAAAAATTAGCATTATCCTCTCTCTCACACATACACACATATTCTGTTGCCCCCCTCAAACAGCTGTTACTACATTGTCTGAGATATTGGGGTACATGAAGCCGTCTCCAATGTGGGACACCAAGGAAAGAGAATAACAGTTTGCTCTCAAGTAGTGATTTGAAAATCTTGGGATGCTTTAATGTCATAGGTTTCCCTATAAGTGCAAAAGAGATTGGGGGAGAGGGAAGAGGCAAAGCATGACCCTTGCCCCCAATAAATAATCCCATTTTTCCCTTTCCATGAATTTGGCTTCATGTATAATGCTTTTATTCTTGTCATTTTTGCTACTTTTATCCAGCTTTCTTGCTGTAGGCTTATACATACATAACTGCTATTCCATCTATATCCATGCACACAAAAACACGCCCTTCATTTTTTCTAGGGTAATTTCAATGTGACAGTTCAACAAATAGAAACCCACAAGTGGAAAAATGGACAAAAATGGTGTTCCCTACTGATACTGGAGTTTCGCTCTTCAGTAGGTTCTTGGTCTTGGTAATTTGAAGAATGAATCCGCGGACCACAGATCAGTTAGTAAGACAGGATTTATTTACAGAAAAGAATGTAGAAGCACCAGAGCTCCTGGCAGAGAGAGAAAACCCAAGTCAGGAGAGAAAATCTCTCTGTCTGTCTGTCTGTCTGTCTCTCTCCGGGCTCTTGGTCTAGGGGTGTAGATAGTCGCATGGGGCCCTCGGTAGTTACATTTAGTGGGGCTTGGTGGTTAGATTTAGCGTGTCTGGGACATTGTGTCTGGGTCATGTCTGGGATATGTCTGGGTCATGTCCAGGTCGTGTCTGGGTGGCAAATGAATGGCTGCAATCCCTTTCATTCCCAGGCCTAGGAAATGAGGCCCCTGTGCCTACCCTCCAGCCCACTGGTTCCACTGCTCACAGCCACCACACCAACACCACCAAGGCAGAGGCAGCTGGTCCACACCCCCCAGCTCCATGAGCTGGCTGGGATGCCACTTGTCCTGTATCACTATCATTTATATCAGTTTTCATATGTTATGTATTTTTCTGTAAGAATTTGCTTACTGTCAAAAAAATAAAAAATAAAGAATTTGCATAGTGTCAAACCACATAAAATCCAGAATTCATATCCTTATCACCAGAATCTTGTGGTGATAGAATGGTTGATCACCTTGAGTGTGGGACCAATGGTTATGCAAGGCTGTACAAGATAAATTTGCATAAAGCCACACACACACGCCCCTATCCATACTCACAAGGGCACATATAAGTGTGAAATCCGAATAAACTCTGCATCGTACCAATGCAATTTCTTAAATTTGATACTGTGCTATAAGAGGTGAACATTGGAGAGGCTGGAAGAAGGTGCAAGGAACTTCCGTGTACATTTCTTTGCAACTTCTTGAAATTCTGAAATAGTTATTACAAAGAAAATTTTTAAAAATTCTTATCACCTTCTATCTAAACAATTTAACCTAACATTTTTGTTAAAATATGATTGTTTTATTCTTTGTAAAATAATTATCCTTCATGATAGCAAAAGAATTGAACATTTTCAACGTGTGAGGCACGTTGCCGCACCTGAAAATGAAAACCAAGTTTATTCATCTTTTCAGAAACAAGGGTTCTCTTATTAAAAGTAGCTTTCTAAATTCCTATTTTGATTTATCAGTATAAAGCATGTATTTAGTACACATGCTTAAGTTCTGTTTTAATAAATATTAGCTTTTTATGTGAAGCGTGAAAAATCATAGTTCATCTTTCTGCACCTCAAAATCTGAGCTGTTCATTGCACTCAAAAATGCAATCACGGGTAGCGATAATTATTCATAGAACAGATTTTAAAAATACGACAAATGTACATTTTAAAATAATATCAATAGTGTCTGGCACTTGTATATTGTTTCACTGTTTACTTACATTTTTACTTACACAATTAATTTTAGATCCTCTCAATAAGAGGATGGGAGGCAAATAGTATTAATAGATACAAATATCGGTATTTAAACTGCTCTATGGAAAAGCTGATGGTGTATTTGGTCTTTATTAGAGAAAAGCCACCAGTTCTTGATTTGTGATCTCCAGAATGCTAGTAGTGATGGTGCTGGGGGTTATGGATGACGATAACGATGATGCATTTATTTGTATTTTCTACTACGTGCAAAATAATGGCAACACCCTCTGGGCACTGTTTGTTTGGGGCCTAATGCGAGATGATGTCATAAAGCATTTTAGTGCTGCAGGAAATACTGCCCACCAGCCAGATTTCTAGCCAAACTTTTCAGCTAACAACTGAATACTACATAAGGTCTATGACCCAGCCACCCCCGCCCCTGCTCCCCAGGGCTGATGGGGAATGGGCAGTGAGTCACAGAGGCAGTTGGTAGGGAGGTGGCAGCTCCACCCACAAAGGATTATTTTTTAAAATAACTGAGGGCTGTTACTATACTTTCCACCCATAATTTCCTTGCCTCTACCATAACCAAGCCAATGTGGTAGAGTCCATCATCCATTTTTGAATTCCTTTCATTTTTATATTTATCTTAGCTGGATTTTTTTCAACATGCAGATATTGAAAGTGATAAGAAGGAAGAATGTGCTGGAAACTGGCCCAGGTCCCACCTTTTTTCTCACTAACAAATGCCAAGACCCCCAAACCGTACTCTTTTTTGTTCCTGATAATCCCAAAACAAATAATTATGTTTTGCTGGATGAAGGCATAGTACAAAAAGTTATTGCCTATGTATTAACGCTAGCTAGGTTAAATTCTGACATTCGTTCATAAACATTGCTGGCTTGCTATGGAGACGTGGAAACAGAAAATTAGGAGCTCCTTTCAAAGTCATCTTTTGGGCGTTGGGAACATATTCTAGGTACTTCTTACATGTATTCACAGAATTCTTCATAGGCAATCCATTCAAACCGGTTATGATATTCAGTTCCCCTCTACATCACAGTTATATCTGCTCCTTTAAAAAACACAATGCAAATCCATGACACTTAACTATTTTTTAATCTTCACGCCCTCTCAAATTTATCAATCTGCCATTTTGCTCAAAGGTGCAGAACTCTACAAAGCATTTGTCATTTATCATAACAGGTGGACCTACATTGAATATAATGAACTTTATAGGTAATATGTTTTTCATATACCCTGCTTTCTTCTAAAGAAATAATTAACTTCCCAACTTTTTTGTGAGGGAGAGACTACTTATTTAAAGATGACTTTATTTTCCATTCCAATTATTCTCACTAGACTAATCATTGGTTTCATTTTTTTCCTTTTTGCATCACGAGATTCCACCTTCTGTTTGATTTAACTATAATTAGCTTCTGTGTTTGGTAAGGTTATTGTATTATATATTTCTAGCTTAATTTCTTCTAACTGGTTAAAGCTGCTGCAAATAACACTTAAAAAGATATGACACGACATCCTTTATTCCCTCAAATATTCTGTTTAGGTCTCTGATGTCCAAATTTACTCTATTTTGCACCTAAATAGTGCTTAGCAAATATATACTTTTTTAAAAAAAATTTTTTTTAAGGTTAATATGAGGGTACAAACAACTAAATCACAATATTTGTTAGGTAGAGTCCCTCTTGCAGTTATGTTCTGCACTCAAAAGGTGTGCCATACACCCCTACATCGTTCCCATTCAGGGGAGCACCCCAAATCCTCCCTCCTCTCTTTCCCTCCCTCGTTCCTTCTCCCCCCAACTGGAATTGAAATCAGTTTTTCTCCAATGTGGGCAAGAATTAGATTGTCTGCTAGCTTCACATTAGTATTGAGTACATTGGATATTTGCTTTTCCATTCTTGTGATACTTTACTAAGAAGAAGCAAACACATTCTATACAATCCCCATTAGACCAACATCATACTTTGAAGATTTGGGGGGAAAAAAAGTTCTTCATTCCATATGAAACCATAAAAAAAAATCATATAGCCAAGGCTATTCTTAGTAATAAAAACAAAGCCGGAGGCATCACTCTCCCCCACTTTAGGCTATATTACAAGTCCACAGCATGGTATTGGCATAAAAATAGAGATATAGACAGAAAAGAAAACCAAGAGATGAAACCAATCTCTTAAAGCCTTCTGATCTTTGATAAACCCGGCAAAAGCATACACTAGGGGAAAGAATGCCCTATTCAATAAATGGTGCTAGGAGAACTGGATAACCACATGTGAAAGACTGAAACTTGACTCGTACATGCTCGTTTTTTTAAAGTCTGTCTTGTGATGGACAAAACCATGAAGGATGCAAGTAGTCATGGAAGATACACATAAGGGAGAAAACCACAAGGCTGGGACATGTGTGCTGACACTGGGGGAGGATGGATGAAGGGGCCATCTTTGAGGTAGCCCTAGATACAAGTAATTATTTTTATTTACATTACAACAATGATGTCTTCAGAAGTTAGTCTGTAGTAGCTCTTCAAAGCTGACGAGATAAGAATAAGAAAAATTAATTTTGGGAAAATAATATCCTACATGGGAAACATGAAGACAATCATTAGCCTCGCTGAAAAATAGATTAAATTTGCCTTTTATATCTTTCCACCTTTCCATTGAGCATGTTTCTGTTCAGCACACATATATAAACCTCTCTTTCTCTCACATTCACACATGCACATGTGTGTGCACACACAGTCCCACAAACTCACACAGGTGTCCCACAAACTCATACAGGTGTCTCTGTAGTCACTGAGTCATCATTGCTTTTTAAAAATTTTTTAAATAATTCTACATGTATAGAAAGTTGTAAATACAGTACAGAATAGTCCCATGTACCTTTCACCCAATTTTCCCCAATGATTACATCTGTGTAATACAGTAAAATATCAAAGTCAGAAAGTGACATTGACAAATGTAATCTGTAACTTCTATGCCATTTTACTAATGTGTACATTCCTGTAACCAAAGTACAGAGCTGTTCCAGCAGCTCAAAAATCTACTGGTGCTGACACTTGAAAACTTATCTCCCTTTAAGTCCATGGATGCTCCTTCATTTATAATTGTCTTAAATATTTCCTTTACACACATGGAGATCCACCACATACGATATTATACATTTTTCTTAGACCATCAAGACAATTTGGAAAACTCATGAGGAAAAGGAAAGTTTACTGCTTTTATCCATATTGTGGCTATTTCCATTATTTGTTCTTGCTGATGTTTCAAGATATCTTTTCTTTTTGAAAAACTTCCTTTAGCCAATTGTTTAGGATAGGTCTGCTGGTGAAATTCTTTTCACTTAACTTTGTCTCACATTATCTTTATTTCCACTTCCTTCCTAACAAATAATTTTGCAGGATATAGAATTCAATATACTTTACTTTCAATACTTGAAAAGCGCCGTGCCACTCCTCCGGCGTCCAGGATTTTCTGATGATACATCTAAGGGCATTTGAGTTGTCTTTTTAAATATGTTATTTTCCGCTCACTGCCTTTATTTTTTTCTTTAGTTTTCTGAAGTTAAATTATGCTGTGTCTTGTATTTCTTTGGGTTTATCCTGTTTGGGCGTTCAACTAAATTCTTTTTTCTCTCTTTTTTAAACTTTACAGCTTTACAAAGATATAAATTCACACACCATAAAATCCAACCATTTTGTGTACAAGTGGAAAGGGGTAAGTTCATGAATTTAATTGTCAGACAATAAAATTTGCGTAGATTTAATTTTTTAAAAAGCGTACAATAAGACAGGAACAGTGGCTCACACCTGTAATCCTAGCACTCTGCGAAGTCGAGATGGGTGGATTGCCTGAGCTCAGGAGTCCGAGACCAGTCTGGGCAAGAATGAGACCCCCATCTCTCCTAAAAATATAAAGAACTGAAGCAAAAGGCTTTCTTGGGCCCAACTGCTTGAGGCTTCTGTGAGCTATAACACCACGGCACTCTACCCAGGGTGACATAGTGAGACTATGTCTCAAAACATAAAAATGAAAAATAAAGTGTACAATGAATGGTTGTTAATATACTTACAGGCTTATGCAACCACCACCATCATAATCTGATTCTAGAATGATTTCATCACATCAAAAAGAAACCCTACTCCCCATTAGAAGTCACTCCTCATCCTGCTCCCCCTCTCTCAGCCCTGGCAAACACTAATCTATTTTTTTTTTGTCTCTGTAGATTTGTCTCTACTGAGCACTTCCTATAAATAAAATCATGCAATATGTGATTTTTTTGTTCATGGCTTCTTTCACCTAGCATAAGGCTTTCAAGGTTCATCCATATTGTAGCATATACCAATATTTTATTTCCTCTTATTGGTAAATAATATTCCATTGTATAGATATCCTATATATTTATCTATTCATCAGTTGATGGGCATCTGGTTTGTCCATTTGGGGCTGTTACAAGATTACATTGAATATTCACGATTCTTGTGATGGAGGTGGGGGATTGGGATTTGGAGATTTTGATAGACATGGCATAGAGCCTATAAATCAATTTGAGGAATTTTATCATCCTAACAACTTAAGACTATCAATTCATTAAGGCGAGATTTATTTCCATTTATTTAGATCTTACTTAACTTTTTTCAAAATGTTTTATATTTTTAGTGTGCAAGTTTATAGTGTCCTTGGCTAAATTTATTCCTAAGTAGTTTATTCTAATTGATGTTATTTTAAGTGGAACGTTTTTAATTTCAGTTTTTGATCGTTAATGCTAGTGTATAGAAATACAGTTTATTTTTGTATATTAATACTATAGCCTGTAACTCTGCTGAATGCAATTATTACTATTTTCTAATATTTTTTAATTGGCTCCCTCAGGGTTATTTTGTACAAGATCGTGCCATCTACAAATAGAGATATTTTACCGTGCTCTCTCTCTCTGACCTGAATGCCTTTTCTTTTATATTCTTACCTAATTACCCTGGCTAGACCCTTCAGAGAAGTATGCGATGGAAACAGTGAGAGTAGGTATTCTTTTATTTTTCCTGATCTCAAGGGCAAAGTGTCTTTCATCATTATACATGATGTTAACTGACCTTTTCATGGATATCCTTATCATATTGAGGAAGTTTTCATCTATTACTAGTTTGTTGAGCATTTTTTTAAATCACAAAACAGTGTTGGATTTTGTGAAATACTCCTCCTGAATCTATTGGGATAACCACGATGTTTTTAAGCCAATCTATTACATTAATTGATATTCAAAGATCGAACCAAACTAGCATCCCTGGGATAAATCCCAACTGTTTATAATTTTTATATAATTTTTTGATTCAGTTTACTTGTGTTTTGGTGAGGATTTTTGCATCCATATTCATAAAATATACAGATCTATAATTTTCTATCCTGATATCTGGTTTTAGTATTAATAGAAGGAGTTGTAAAGTGTTCTCTCTTCTTCTATTTCTCCAAAAAAGATTATAAAGAATTATTATTAACTTTCCTTTAAATAGATGGTAGAATTCACTTTGTGAAGCCATGTGAGTCTGGGTTTTTCTTTGACAGAAGATTTAAAATTATTAATTTAAACTCTGTACTTATCTTCTTGGCTAAGTCTTTGTAGTTTTTGTCCTTCTAGGAATTAATCAATTTTATCTAAGTTAACTAATTTTTTTGAGTCTAGATGTTCATATTATTTCTTTATAATCCTTTTTTATTTCTGCACCAGCAGTAGGATGTTATCTTTTATTCCTGTTTTAGTAATTTTCACTATTCCCTCTTTTTCTTGGTTAGTATAACTAAACATTTACCAATTTCGTTGGTCTTTCCAAAGAGTCAACTTTGATTTTATTGATTTTTTTTTTCCTATTTTATTCATTTCTCCTCTAATATTTTTTGTTCTTTCTTCTCTTGCTTTATGTTTTGTTTGCTTTTTTGTTCCAATCTCATAGGTGAAAAATAGGTCATTGATGTTTATATTTCTTTTTTAATGTAAATTTTACAGCCTCATCCAATTTCCCCTAAACATTGCTTTATTTTCATCCCATAACTTAGGATTGTTCTGTTTTTATTTTCAATTATCACAAAATATTTTCCAAGTTTTCTTATGATTTCTTCTTTGACTCCATGGTTATTTAGGAGTGTGCTATTTAATTTCAAATGTTTTTGAATTTCCAAAATTTCTTTCTGTTCTTCATTCCTAATTTTGTTTTATTGAAGTCACAGAAAAAAATTATCCATAGTTCAAATGATTTGTAATTTATTGTTTTGTTCTGTGGCCAACCACATCGTCTATCTTTCTTTCTTTCTTTTTTTGTTTGTTTGTTTTTTGGTTTCTCAGGCCCAGACAAGGATCAAAGCCCCCACCCCTAGTGTGTGGGGCCAGCATGCTGACCACTGACCAGCCAGCTCTCATGCTTTATCCTGATAGAAAATGTGTATTCTGCTGATGTTGGAATGGAGCATCCTATAGACATCTATGAAACTAGTTGATTTATAGTGTTGTTTGAGCAATCTATTTCCTTCTTCATTTTCTACCTAATTATTCTATTCATTGTTTAAAATGAAGTATTAAAATCTCCATCTATGATGGTTACCTTTACTGATTTTTTTTTTTTTTTTTAATGTGAAGTTTAGTTACTGTCTGGAGTCATTTGCCTTCAGTCTGAAGAATTGTCTTTATTTTTTCTTATAAAGCACATCTGCTTACAACAAATTCTCTCACCTTTTGTTAACCTGAAAAGATCTTTATTTTTATCTTCATTTTTGAAATATAGTTTCTGGAAATAAGTTTCTCATGTAATGGGTTTTATTTGAGCACTTTCAATATGTTATTCTATTGCATTCTGTCACTCAGGGTTTCTAATGCGAGGTCAGATATGACTAATATCACAGGGCTATTATGATTTTTTTTCCCCAAAGTGTTTAGCTAAAGTAAAAGGCCTATTGACCAAAAATTTTCTATATTGCGAGGTTACCCTTTTCCTGGTTCTTTGGCTGGAGGCAGAAAGGTTTCCTTGGGGCTTTATTTGTCCTCTCAATAATTAGCATTTTTGTGTTATCTGTTACTCCAGCACTTAGTCCAGGAAACATGAGGCAAAAAGAAAACCCAGATTACTATGTTGTTCCTCAGTTCATGTGGCCCATAGCCCATCTGCCTTCTCGCCAGTTTTTCCAGTGTTCTTATGTATGTTTTATATTTAAGTTCCGTGAGTTTTAGCTGAACTTAGCAAGAAGAATAAGGAAAAGTGGTCCGGAACTGGAAACTCACTGTTCCTTTTTGAACTTCACATTCAATTAGATGTCTGCGGACAGAGGAACAATTATCTTCATATGGATAACTTACTATTAGACAAGGGATTACTTATTTGAATACAGGCTCATCCTCATCCTCTTTCTCCTCTATTTCTGAAATTCTGAAAAAAATGACAATCAGTGACTTGTGGCCCTATCACAAATGATCTAACTTTCTTGTCATCAGTCTATTTTCAAGTTTCAAGCATTCTCTGCTTCAGCAATCTTCATTTTTATAACTCCCAGGAGACTGAAAATGAAGCAGTTCCCAGGTGAATTCTCTCTGAAAGTATAATTTTAGCTGATCTCACCCTCCAGCGTAGAAGATAACTCATTTACACTAATCAAATAGTGATTATCGTATTTCATTCTAAATTTAGTCCTCAGTCTTGGCATATGGAAGTTAAAATACACACCCATGAATTGATTCAGCTGTGGACTGGATTTTTACCACTGGATGGGAGAAAGATTCTAGGACCACAATGAGAAGTAAAAGAAAAAACTGTAATTGGTCAATTATTTAACAAAGTTCATTTGTTAATTGCTTTCATTGTCTCCATTATTTTCATTGCTTCAATGGCCATGAGAAACTACAATGTTCCTTTCACAACTCCCTTAAGCCTCCCAACTCCAAGAGACCCCTTTCATCTATGCTTGTAATACATAATTGATGCCAAGGATTCTGGGAAGTGGCTGAACCTCTGCTCTGGGTACCAAGTCTGCAGGTGACCACTCCTAACTCTTATCTCTGTTTATGAATATAGGTTGTTACTCCAGGGATAAAGACATAAGAAGAGTATTATGGAGGACACAAAGAGGCTATCATCATCAACCTAATTAAAATGAAGACAAGTAGCGTATCTGAGAACCTTATTCCGAGAGAAAACAAAGATGTCATGTTTATGCAAACTCTGAGGAAATAATCAGCTTTATGAGGTGAAATGTAATATCAAAACCTCATAAACATAAACAATCCCCCGGCAGACTGCAAGCACAGAAGCCTACACTTTTTCAATATGAAAGAAGATGAGAAATATAAGAAGAAAAAGTGAAAGAACATAAACACATCCACAAGGATTCATTAGGATAGAGTCTGTTCTTGATATAACAGTCTGGCTTGAATCTTCCCCCATTCTCCTTTGTCCGTGCATGTTATTTTTCCTATTAAAAAAAAAAAAAAAGGAAAGGAAAACAAAGGAGATAGGCATCACTTAATTCCAAAAGTATATCTTGCGAATTCTGCAAATAATTGTTACCATGGAGCTCTAAGTATCCCACAGCAAGTTAATATGTTCTTGGGACTAATGCTATTTTGGCATTTAATGTACTTGCTACTTCAATAGAGAAACCTGGAAGGAGAAAAACTGCCTTCGTTCCTAATTATTTCCTTCTAAACACATTGGTGTTCCTACTTGTTTTGTAAAACTGTGCTAAAAGAAAGGTCCACAGATGAGAAAAAAGACATGATTTCTTTTTCAGAAACTTTACTTAGATGTATGCTGTGCAAATTTAAGTCTGATAAACTAAAAGAGATATATGACTAAAGAGCTAAGAGGTGAGTTTAAATAACTTTCTCTTATGAAATTTGTTGTTGAACATCTCAAGAAAAAAAAACAATGTAGCAGAACATGTTGTTATTAAATTGCTTATAACACCTTTCCTCTGAAGCTTTTAAACCATGTTACAAATTTATCTATTCCACAAATAATCATGGGTAGGAGGAGGAAAAAAGCGAAAAATAGATGTAAATCTTGGACATTTGCCCTTTTTCAATAACATTATCATTTCTAGACAATGCAACAGAAATCTGATCAGCCTCAAGGAAAGAAAAAGATTGCCATGTAAAAGTACAAAAGATTACTATAGCTGCTTTATGATGAGAACATAGAAAAAAAACATGATCTTTTAAAGGATTTATCACAGCATAAACTATTCAATAATCTCTACACTTTTATTCTTCTTATTTTAGTTGATGATATTGTTTTAAATAATATATATCTTGCTCTATAATTTTTAAATAATCAAGGATATTCTTACTCAATCCCAAGAACAATCTCATATGCTATGTAAGCAGGTATTATTTTCATTGTATGTATGCAAAAATTGGAGCTTAAAGAGGTCGTATTACTTGCTCAATTCCTGCACTAACAATAAAGGAGAAAATAGAAATGTAAATTTACACAATAGCACATAATAGTTACGTGCATGTGGGAAGCCAGGCTGGCAAAGTTCAAATTGCAACTCTGCTATTTGCTATCTGAGTCAACTTGGGGAAGTTACTGAACATCTCTGTGACTTAGTTTCCTCCTGTATAAATAAGTATAATGGTGGCACCTACTCTTATTGTAAAGGTAAATAAATTTAAAGTATATAAAACTGTACGTAGCATAAGGCAAATATTGGAAAAAGTTAGCTCTTTTCTCATTCTACCAACTGATCGTAGTTCTAGATTTTCAGTCTTGATGCCTACAGCATCCCAAATTTCTTCTAAAGGAAGCAGCCTTACCCATGGCCAAGTTTGGGGTAGATGATGGATTACACCAGGCACTGGATACAAATTTAGCCAATCCACTGGGAACGGATGAGCTGGGCTAATCTTACTCTCATGGATTATGTATTCTGAAAATGAGGAACAAACAAAGGTGTTTGCAACAACAAAGGAGTTTGCAGATTAACCACAACAGAAAGAATGTCCTGGGGAAGAGAAGTGGTGAAGGAGGAGACTCAGAGCTGGAGCTGTGAGGGGAAAAGCCACCAGGGCAAAGAAGAGTGCATGGCCTTGGTGTTGCCTTGGTTCCTTCCGCTTCTCGCTTTCACTTCACTTAAAATATTTCCTCATATGCTTTTCCTTATTTGGAATTTCATACACAATTTCATGTTTAGGTGTGCCAAGTCTCAGCCCTTTCAGAATGTCATAGGTCTGGTCACATCCATGCTCCCTGAGGCTACCCCAGTCATAACCTTTCATCCACTAAGTTCACTGTTTCCATTTTATTAATACTCACATACACCTTTCACTTCTGAATCATAATCTCTCTCATTTTGTAACTCTGTCTTGCCTTATCAAAAGCACCAAAAACTTTATGGGTCATATTAACATTTGATTGTCAAAAGGATGTATGAATAAATTAATTGATTACAAAGGTTTATCAGAGAAACCTGGTTTGTGAACATCACAGGCAGTGTTTGTGTGGTCTGATTACAAGGATATTAAAAAGAATCTTCTTGGGTCAGGCACAGTGGCTCACACCTGTAATCTTAGCACTCTAGGAGGCCGAGGTGGGTGGATTGCCTGAGCTAATAAGTTCAAGACCAGCCTGAGCCAGAGCAAGACCTTATCTCTAAAAATAGCCAAGCATTGTGATGGGCGCCTGTAGTCCCAGCTACTTGGGAGGCTGAAGCAAAAGAATTGCTTAAGCCCAAGAGTTTGAGGTTGCTGTGAGCTATGACACCATAGCACTCTACCAAGGGTGACAAAATGAGACTCTGTCTCAAAAAAAAAAAAAAAAAAAAAGAAGAAGAAGAAGAAGAAGAAGAATCTTCTGTTCCTTCTGGTATCCTTCACTCAAATCCTAAAAAATAATACTTTTATTAAGTAAAAAAAAAGAGTTTTTCAACAATGAGAATTAAGCATTAAAATTTAAGAGCTAGTTGGAGAAGAATGGTTTTCCATTTTTACCAAGTTATTGATACTTTTCTAAGAAAATATTACTTTAGAGACCCAAGAAAGCACATTTGAGAAGAATGTGACAGAAAAAATACACTGAAGTGGGATGACTATATTTCATTGGGCTCTTTGCCAATTCCCCTTCCATTAAAATTCAAACCCATAGAGATATAGTCTACAACTCCAATGATAAAATACTTAACCTCTCTGAGCTTCAACCTGACTATGTATAAATATTCACACTTATTGTAAGAATTTAATAGGAGAAAACTTCCTTCCTCAAGTATTCCATTTTGCATGGACAATGGACCCTTTATATGCAGAGATCTCTGCAGGGAATCAGAGAAATCAAGGCAGGCAGCATCGATTATAAGTTATTTATTTATTACTTATTCTTCACCCATTTATTCATGAATACCTATTATAAGCAGGCTAACCTACTAATTACTCAATCAGTAGGAATGCCATAAAGATAATATCTCTGCCACCACAGTAAAAGCTTCTTACAGCCAAGGCCTGTATGTTACATAGATACAGTGCCTAGTAAAGAATGAAAATTCTTTATATGCTTTCTGAAAAGAGGTAGCTAAGTAATAACAGCATACCACAGCCTTGATAAAGGATATAAGCTACAAACCTCATCTGTTTACACAGATGGTAGAAGGGAGAAGTATCTTATCAAATTCATGTCATTAATGAGACAAATTTTTCCATGAGCTGAATCTTTTTCTGTGATCCCTATCCCTGTCTGAGAGTGGGGAAGCAGCCTCTGAGCCTGGGAGCCCGTCATTCCTACCTCGCTAGTGATGCTCACTATTGTACAATTACTGCGCAGACTGAATGGTGTGAAGATTCATTTTCTTTTTTCTTTTTTCTTTTTTTTTTTTATTAAATTATAGCTGCATACATTGATATGATCATGGGGCATCATACACTAGCTTCACAGACCGTTTGACACATTTTCATCACAATGGTTAACAAAGGTTCATTTTCTATAGTGGTGCTTTCAAGAGTAATGTTAGGTTTGTCATTTTAAAAGAATAATGTTTGCAAGCCCAGAACTGGGCTTTTTCTGCAAATGTAATGAGCCGTTTGGATGAATAGTACATGTGAATTCAGCTAAGTGTCTGAAGAAAATCACTCCCTGAAGATCAGACAAAATCCATGTTCCATTCACCCTCATGTAGATAAGCTACATATGACTGTGCCTTGGCCTTGCCTTTATTTACTTTTTAAACCTTGCAGTTAAAAAATTCCCAGATTGTTGCATTTCTAAAAAAAAAAAAAAAAAAAAGATTCAGGCTTAAGTAGTATCTTCTAATGTGTTGTAGCTAGTAAATAAATACTTTGTTTAAATAGTATACCCATTTTTACATCAGATAAATGAAATAATAAATCCTAATGATGGATTTTTTTAAAGGGTTTTAAAACACATTTTAGAAAAGAAAATTTATTTTATTTACAAAGAGCTTTTTTTATTTCAATAGATTTGGGGGGGTATACATTTTTTTTTGTTACACAGTGGAATTCTACAATGCCGTAGCCACTGTATACCTGTTCGATGCTCTCCCTATGTAAGCACGGACTAAATAAATGAGGCCTCTACTCCACATCTTAGTATACAGATAGGTTACCAATTAGTGATCTAGAAAACTACAAGTGGGTTATAAAAATTGTGCCATTATCACTATCTAAATCTATATGGCTTCTTACGAAGATATTATGATGACCATAAATGTAATGAAAGGCTAATTGCCTGCTTCCCATTCCATTGTCCTGACTGTGTGCCTCTTGCCTTATCTATTGCAACAGCTCCCCGATTACATCTCGCCCCACACACATTCGTACGCATCCACACATGCACACTGTCTAACCTTTATATTTCAATAATTGCCTGTCCCTTGAGCCATTCATGCAAGTTAGAAGTCTGCAAGCCATCGTTGAGCCATCCTGTCACTTCTCTCCATCCCTTACACCCTGTCAATCCCTGAGTCTTGACAATCTCATTGACCCACTTTAATCCCTCCCCACCTAACGGGATATTACAACAGCCTCTGAACAGATCTTCTTACTTCCAATTTCAGTCCCTTTCAATGCACTCTGTTCACTGCAGTAAGATTAAGGATTCTAAAACAGCAAATCTGATCATATAATTTCCCTGCTTGAAACCCAAAATGACACACTTTCTCCTTTATGACAACATTTAAACTCCTCACTTGCCTGTATAGTGTTTCATAAACCGTCTCCTGTCCACTTCTTTCTACTTGCTCCTTTTTCATTCTACACGTCATCTAGGGTGAACGTTGGCGGGGGTGGGGGGGTTCTGGAGAGCTCGATGACCAGTATGTGTATTGGTCACTTCCAGGTCTACACATCTGTCACTCCCTACAGTGGCTAATTCTCCTACATATCCAATAACATATGCCACATTCTTTTTGCTGTGTAGTATAGTTAATTGTCTGCACATTTACTACATAATAGACTATAAGCACCTTGTAGGATGGTTATATTTTTCCATCTGTCTTCTGTAATGGATGAGAAACTCAGACATTTTCTTTTTCTTTTGGTATCCTCTAAATAGAAAGTACCTGAGATATTGTGTATAGGTATTTAGAAAGCAGAATGTGCAAGTATTTCAAAGTCAGGTACATTTGGAGCACGTTTCACCCCATTTCTAATTAATTGTTTCATCTTGATCATGTTACTTAGTATCTGTCATCCATTGGTTTTCTTATTTATAAAATGGGTATAAAAGGACTGCTATAAGTTAGTTAATTGAAGTTATATTTATCAATGTTTTCTCATTCCCCAAATATTGAGAATTACTATGTATCAAGCATTCATTTATCCAACAAGTGTAACAGGGCACCTAGTACGTGACAGCCACTACTCTAGGTGTTCATGAGGTAAATGAATAAAATAGACCAAGATCCCCTCATTAGGAAACTTACCGTCGCGTGGGGAAAGAGATAGAAACTTGTAAGTTTCATAGTATGTTAAATGGGGATAAATGCTGTAGAAAAAATAGCATGGGGTTAGGGAGAGGAAGGGGTTCAGAAACGTCTGGGGTGAGAGAGAGGAGGGGTCATTCATTGCAAGGTGAAATAGAGCAGCCAAGAGAGATCTTACGAAGAAGGGAACAAAGACAAATGTGCACAAAGACTCAAAGAAGTAAAGAAGATGAGGAAGTGAGCTGTGTGGCCATATGGGGGAGAATGTTCCAGGGAAAATGAGCAGCAAGAGAAAGGCCTGAGTGCTACTGTGCTGAGGTAGGACAGGAAGAGTCAGGAGATGCTCAGGGATGCTGCGAATGAGGAGGGGGAGCAAGAGGGAGGGTGAGGAGCAGTCAGTCACTTGTCACAGGACTTTGCCATCTGTGGTAAGTGTTTTGGCTTTTACTCTGAATAAAAGGAGGAGATACAAGGAAGGAGAGGTAGTGACATCTGCATTTTTCATAAACATTTCAGGAGATTTTTCCATTTAATATTTGAGAACCATCCTAATAGGAGTCTAATGAATCTTTGCTGAACTCACATTTAAATTTTAATTTCTATTTAATAACAAAGGGACACAGAGAGGTTCAGTTTGCTTTCATTTCTGATCATAATGGTGAGGCTGAATTTCGATCCATATCTTGACAATTAGGGATAATATTTCCAATCTGTTGAATACCACACTGTGAGAGCTCAAATGACAGGGCACAGAGAAAAATACCCAAGCAGCTCTCGGGTCCTAACTTCCTCTAATGCAGGGAGGAAGCCCTGGGATTGTATAATGCGTCAGCAAGAGGGAAAAGAATCAGAGAGCTGGGATTTTTGTCCTTGTCTTCTCTGTCCTGAGTTCTCCACAGGGGATGAAGCCAAATGATTTCCCCTGAGATTTCTACAAAGAACACTGTGGAAAGCATCGCCCTCACCCACAGAGGCCACCCACACAAGGGCACATTTCTGATTTCCAGGCCAGTGCTCCCAGACACAGTCTACAGATGAATGGGCAATCCCAGGGGCTTCATACAGCTGCCACGGACGCACAAATGGCACAGCCACAGCCTGGGGCTGGCCTTAAAAAGAAATGCAAAAATGAAGTTGAAAGTACTTTTCCATGATGCCCGAGAGTCCATCAGCTGGGACCACAGAGTGGCAGGCCTGTGGCATAAAGGAGCAGAGGACTGAAGGTGATTGCCCTTTTGCCAAAAATTTTGTGTTAGTCTAACCAGCATCTTAGTCCTTACCCTCCTAAGCTCTCTTCAGCTAGAAGAATGAAACTTTCCATCTTCAGCATCAGTTCTACCTAATTCAAGTCAGGGTAAGTTTGGTCCCTGCAGGAAGGGAACTCTGATTACCTACGTGCCCACAGAATAGCAGGTTTTGCTTACCGTCTGCCTAGCTTGCCCAAAATGTATGACAAGGTTTGCTATCATTAGCATTCCCGTTTCCTCAAGGGACTAGCACCCCAGTGCCAGTGGCTTGGCTGGATGAAGAAAGGAAGGATGGCATGGAACCCCCCACATGGCCTAGTTCTGGCTGCAGCCTCCTGTCCTGGAGGGCTAGTCCTCATCCCCAGTACCTGTGACTGATGGATAGATGCCTCTGCTTTGTAAACAAGTCCCGGGGAGCCAATGGGCTGTCATTCATCAGCTTCGAGCATCAGTGCCTTTCTGAAAATGACTCTAGTCTTTCCCACTACAACAGCAGCTCTCACTCTTAAGTGTGCTGTGAAGGAGGGCTTGTGAAAACAGATTGCTGGTCCCACTCCAGAGTTTCTGGCTCAGTTGGTCTGAGGAAGGCTTGAGGATCTGCATATCTTCCAAGATGACAATGATGCCTGTCTGAAGATCACACTTTGAGGACCTCTATACAGCGGTTCTCAACCTGTGGCTCACGACCCACAAGAACTGTATTAAAGGGCCATGGTATTAGGAAGGTTGAGAACCACTGCTCTACAGTAGTAGACTGGACATCTTAAATAGATGGTGGTTTGTATTGAGGGGTATGAGATAGACAGAAAGAAAATACAGAAAAATAGGTAGTATTTGTTAAGAGCACTGTGTCCTCAGTTGTCATTTCTCATTGTGCCTCACACCCACCCTATAAGGTGTGTATTACTGATATTCCCATATTTCCCTCAGAGAGTCTGACTTAGCAGCTTCATGCAGGCAATAGATGGCAAAACTGGTTCTGATTCCCCACACCTTATTTTTTTTTGAAACAACTACAATTTATGTTTTCCTATTTATTGCACTTCTGCTACTATCTGTTAGTCTGGACTACAGTCAGGAGCCAAGGCAGATCTCCCAGTTCTGCCCAGTCACCAATCAGTGCTGTGAAGATCTCAGCATGCTTCAAAGACCACCCAGCCTATGACGATCTCTGTTCTTCAGCACTTCCAGATCAACAAAATTTTGATCAACAAACATGTCCAAGATGCAAATCATTTAGTTTGGTGACCACGTCTTTTTTTTTTTTTTTTTGGCCTATCCTGATTAATTTTATGTTCCTCTTTTTTAAGATTTATATTACAAAAGTTTTTTCTGTCCTTTTATACACCTAACTAATTTCTAGGTCAATTAGACTAGAGCTGTACATGCAGAACTTGTGTTGTCTTTGCTAATAAAAAAAAAAAAAAAAAAAAAAACAGGTTAACACTCATCTCCAGATAGACCACAATGCCCCTGTTTCAACTTCTCCATTCCTGCCAGCTCACCCCTGCCCTCTACCTTTGCACCTGTTTTAACCTCCCCATCTCTGCACAGCTCACCCCTGCCCTCTACCTTTCTATCACTGCCATCTCTGGAAAATGTTCACTACACAGAATAGCAAGGGTAGGTCAAGGGAGCTATTCAGGAAGAGAAACAAAGGAAAAGAAGTCTTTCTTTGTATTAAATGCTCATTAGTGTGAAAACACAAAAGAAGGATTTGATGCTTTTTTGATGAAACCCAACTGCCTCAGTGAAGCCCACATTGGATCTGAATTTCTTTTCTAACAAGTAGTGAGTCATTCTAAATAGGAGTATTAATTTATTTGCACCTCTGGGGTTAGGAAGGTGGGGATTAGGTATATTACTGTATATACTCAAGTATAAGCCAAGTTTTCTCGGCACAAATTGTGCCGAGTTTGGGTTTTTCGGCACAAATTTTGTGCCAAAAAAACTCGGCTTATACTCGAGTATATACGGTACCTAGAAACAGTGTTTGAGAGTATTTTACATGGAAAGGTTAGTATAGACAAACTTGCCTTATAACTTTGTCAGAAATAAGAATTCAAAAATGTTGAATCAAACGTGAAGGAAAAAAATGTATCATAAGGCAGCTCTCTTCTTTTTTGATTTAGACCTAGCACAATAAATGGTTTTCTCTATAATAATGGACAAGAGAGCAGCAGCACCCAAGACCTTATTAGAAATGCAGATTCTGAGACCCCATTCAGACCTACCAGGTCAGAAACTTGTGAGGGAGAACTCTGAGATCCTGACAAGCCCTCTAGATAATCCTGATGCATGTTAAAGTTTTATAATGAATGGAATATCAACCATAACATGTACTGATAAGGTACATTCCTTATCTGTCTGGCCATTGTTAGAGGTACTCTTGATTCTTTACCAAAGACATGCTGGCCAGCAGGAGGTGATCTAGCCAGGGGCTCTGCGATAGAGCCAGGGCCACAGCACTCAGCAATCTGACCAACCACCAGATGGCTGTTTTAGCCTTCTGCCTCTCATCTGACAGCTTGTATGGTCCAGGCTTGAGGAACTGTTTAAGAGACATCTTCACGTGTGGGCTGCCTGCCACCCACCTGGACTTGATTTTGCTGTGGAATAAAAATGAAGCAATTAGCTTCCTGTTGCTAAATGGACTTCTCCTGATGCTTCTCACACACATTTATTTCCCCTATTGAGCCATCCTGTGATGGATTTGGGGTTTTATTGTCCCATCCCACATTCCACACTCTGAATAAATACAAAGATGGCTCTGTTGGAAGGATCTGAAGCTGCAAACACCACACCACCCTATATCTGCCAACACGGAGCTGCCCAGATCTCATATCACAGCTGGCAAAACTCTTCTGAATAAATCTCTCTCTCTCAAGTTCTTTTCCACTTATTTATTTAGCTCCTTCTTCTAGGTATTAATTCTTTCTGATCCATATTTTTTATGTTATGATAAACATATCTGTATTTCTAAAGAAAAGATTGATATTTGTTTCTTTATTAAAAGGGAGAAACAGGATAGAATAGGGCATTGAGAGAATGGAGCTTTTCTTTTTTTTCCTCCTTTATATCTATAGCTCTACTTTTATTGCTACATGCAGGGGTGCAAATATTACCTACACATCATTTTGGAAATAGCTTGAAAAATATTAATTCTACAAAATATTACCCTTGGTTCTAAATATGCATCAACTTCACCCACCTCCAGAATTTTTACCATGGCCCCTTTTTTCACAACCTTCTTATTCTCTCTCAGATTTTGGCTCTTACTGCCTTTGACAGCTTATCTCTACAAAATCATAACTTCCTGCTTGACTTAAAATTAGCCACAGTACTTCAAAGTCAGAACTTCCATATACATACATTTGTTTCTGAACAGTAACATAAGACATGTTTTTATCAATCTCCGTGAGAGTTCCCCAACCCTTTGTGCATGTATATACTTTTATGTATGTGTGTGTATTTGCCCAGACAACCTTAAGATGTCCCAAATTCACCTGCTTTTCACTGTAATAAAGTAATAACAACAGTCCTGTCCTATTCTCAGTGAAGTCATGTCATGGGCCTATTTGTGCAGGAGAGGACTTTTACCTGAGAACTCTGGGAAGCTACTTTCTTGAGAATGAGGTTCTGGGAATCATCTAGAATCAATAATAAATGTTTATTTGATGAAATAAAGACTAAAAGAATGAATGAAGAGTGAATAAATGAATGAGGGCAGCTGAATTTGTTGCTGTGGTTAAAAAAAGAATGAATGAAGAGTGAATAAATGAATGAGGGCAGCTAAATTTGTTGCTGTGGTTAAAGGACCCCCCTTGATAACGTTTTGAGATAGTTTACATGTTTTCTTGCATTTCTCCTACCAGGTCTGTCCTGCCTCCTGACACCCACCCATGGCTCCCAGGATGGCTACTGAGAAAACTTTCCTTCTCCTTCATTCCAAGCTCCTGCTGCAGTCTTTCTGTAGCCTTCCTTCTAAAAGTAGACCTAGCAAAGGGTGGTGTAGATCACTCAAAACATTATAAGCGCTAAATCTGGAGTAAACCTGATTCCTGCCTCTATGCCACAGGATGTCAAGGACAAGTGTGGTATAGATGGCTACTCCTCAGGGTGTTCAGGAGAATGTTACTTTCAAAGAAATAATTTCTGTCATCTTAGGTGTTGGGTACAAAATGAAAACAGGGTTGGAAGGAAGTGAAAGCAGAAAATTAAGCTGCCTTCATTTTGCCATGGGGCAAAGAGTTTAAAAAGGTGAAGGAGGAAAAGCTTGAAAATGAACTACTTTACCTTGGAAAACCATAAGAAAGAGCCTACAGGATAAATACCCAGGATGTAGCTACAGAAAACCAAATAAAGCAATATTAAAATGGGTATCCATAAAAATTTTCTGGTTTCATTTTTCTTCTTAGCATATAAATAAGTGTTTTACATGATATATAAATGTGGGTATTAAAAGGTTCAAAACAATCAGTTCCTTAAAGCAGAAGAAACAATAATCCTGAGAGTTTGAAACAATACAGTAAAAGGCTAGAAGCCACCAGAGATATCCTGCTAATAGCAAGTGTCATATTACTGATATTTTCACTTGGAGATGTTGCTCCCTGTACAATCTTCAGAAGAGAAAAGAACAGAAACCAAGACAAATAGAAAAAATGAAAATAAATCTTTTAGCTCCAAAGTAGCAGAGTTGACATTCTTGATGATGGTGGCTTTTTCATGCAGACCATCATAAAGTCTTGCCACTTTTACTGCATTCCCATAGCTCCACTGCAGTCAGGGAGCAGAGAAACCATGTAAAAGGAGGCAATAAATAAGCTCATTGTCTGAGACGTTTATCTGGAGCACTCCATGGACTTATGTTATGGTCTTTTCAATGTAATCATAACACAGAACTCAGGATCCCGGGGAAAGAGGGTTTAGTCAAGTTGTGACTTTTAAAGTTAATCTAATTAGATGTTCCTGTAAAAAATTATGACGACTGTCATTTGTGGTTCATGTGAAAAATAATACAAGATATAAAATAATGCTTTGGGGGAGGTGGAGCAAGATGGTGGACTAGAGACAGCTTCTTTGCAACTGGGCATGGTGAGATTGGGAGAGAAGACCCCAGGCACCTCCGGCTTGTGGGCTTTATCCAGAAGCATCCCTTCACTGGTACAGGAAGGCAGTGGGAGACTTCAGGACCCTAAGAGGAGGGATGAATGTAGTGGAGAAGTAGCAGGTAATTGCAATCAGTCTGAGGCCAGTCAGCTATGGTGACTGCAGTGGCAGCAGCTACAACAGCAGGGAGAGTGTGCAGAGAGGGAAGGCCTTCCCTCCCTGTAGGGATTTTTTTTTTTTTTACTTTGACACTTGGTTGAGTTACCTTAGGAGACCTTGGGCAAGTCAGCCAGTAACTTTGAACAGTGTCCAGAAGCCAGGATTGGCCCTCTGGGGCTGAATGGAGCTTTCATTGTCCAGCTGCAGGCCAGGCACAGCCATTGTGGAATAGCTGCCTTGCAGGCTCTGCCCTCAGGGTTTAGAGCAAGGCCAATTCTGACACACCTGATAACACACCTGATAAGCGGCCAGCCACTTCTGAAGAGAAGCCACTGCTAACCCAAGGGACATGGTTTGGAAAGGTCAAGGTGTGTCTATTAAGTGAACTGAGGAGACTTTAAGACTTGCAACCCTTCAGGGTTTGAGGGCAAAGAAGTCAGCAGAAGCTTCCAATCTTCACTTTAGACAGCTGTATTATGATTAGCATCTTATACCTCAGAAGATCACCTGTTGCCCAGGTAATATTCAGCAATCGATATTTATATCTATATATCTGGATCTATCTATATCTATATAATTTTTTTTCTTTAAAAACTTTTTTTCAACTTTTTTCCCCCTAGATTTTTCTTTTTCTTTTTTCTTCATTTTTCCCATGTAAATATAATTTTTCATTGTTGCCTTCTTTAATAAGAAGGGCTTCATTTTTGCTAGTGTTTTTGCCCCTATTATTTTTTCCCCCAATTTTATCCTTCAATGTTTTTCATTTGTTTGTTTTGGTTTGATTTATGGTAATTTTGTTTTTCTTCTCTATTTGGTGGAGGTAGGTCCTGTGTCTGCTTAGGATGACAAAGAGATGCAGACATCAAGGGACCCACCCAAACCAGCCACCCCAGAGGTTGGGATTTGTGGGTGTGGGTCAAAATACCCTACTGTACATAACTATTACTCCTGTCTCTCTCTTTCTGTTACTCTGTTCTTTTTGTCAGTCTTTCCTTTTAATCTCCCCTTTCCTGTCTTTTTTCTCTTTTTGATCTTTTATCTCTTCTTGCTCTTCACTCTTCTCTTCCTTTGAGACCTTGACCAAAGGGACATTTCAACATGTTAGGTAAGAAGCATGGTAACTTAAAGAAGGGGAGGAATGAAAGAAAAAAGTAGGGCGAGGCAATAGACAAAAAGAAAATACTCATTAGGCAGAAACAGCAGAGAAATTCTGGCATCATGAAAAAACATGATATAGCAACCCTCCTAAGGGATTATGAGGTAGCTACTGCAGAGGATTCCACCTATAAAGAAATATTATAAATGAAAGAAAGGGAATTTAAAATATGAATGGTAAAAATAATGAAGGAAATTGCCAAGAAAGTGGAAAATAACCAAATGGAAATCCAAAAACAGAATCATATAAGAGATGAACAATATGAAGAATATAGAAAGAATTTAGTGGAGCTTTAGGAATTGAAACAGTCATTCAGGGAACTTAAAGATGCAATAGAAAGTATCAATAAAAGATTAGACCATGCAGAAGAAAGAATCTCACAGGTAGAAGATAAAGCTCTTGAGAAAACTCAGGCAATTAAAGAGACAGGAACAAAAGGGAGAAAAAGCAGAGTATTCACTGACAGAATTATGGGACATCATGAAGCATTCAAACATATGCATTATGGGTATCCCAGAAGCAGAAGAAGAAGGTCCCCGAGGAATAGAAGTCCTGCTAGAGTATATCATAAATAAAATTTCCCAAATATCACCAAAGATTCTGACACAGAATCCTTTCAGAGAGATATTAGACTCAGCGCATCTCAACTCATATAGAGCTTCTCCAAGTCATATTCTCATGAACCTGTCTAACATCAAGACAAAAGAGAAGATTCATCAGGCTGACAGGAGTAAGCACCAATTGACCTACAGGGAAAATCCATCAGGGTGACTGCAGAATTCTCAAATGAAACTTGTCAATCCAGAAGACAATGGTCATCTACTTTTAACCTACTTAAAAAAACAATTTTTAGCCCAGAATTCTATATCCTGCTATGCTAAGCTTTAAAATTGACAGAGAAATCAAATCATTTACTGATATGCAAAGATTGAGGAAGTTTTCCACAAGAAGACCAGCTCTACAGGAAATACGTACACCTATTCTACACACTGACCACCACAATGGACCACCAGCAAAGTAAACACCCCCAAACTAAAGGATAAAGCCTATCTTTCACAAATGATGCATCAGATAAAACTAAGCAATGGACTTTCACAAAATAAGATGAATAGAACTTTACCACATGTATAAATTATCTCAATAAATGTTAATGGCTTGAATTCCCCACTGAAAAGGCATAGAACTGCTGAATGGATTAAAAAAAAAAAAAAAAAAAAGGCAGAAGCAATCTATTTTCTCTTTGCAGGAAACACACCTAGCCTCAAAGGACAAATTAAAACTAAAACTCAGGGGTAAGGGATGGAAGACAATTTTTCAGGCAAATGAAAATAAGAAAAGAAGGGTTGCAATCTTATTTTTAGATACAAGTAGATTTAAAGCGACTAAAGTGAAAAAAGACAAAGATGGACACTTCATATTGGTCAAGGGAGCAATACAACAAGTAGACATTTCAATTCTAAATATTTATGCATGAAACTTAAATGCTCCCAGATTCTTGAAACAGACCTTAATTAGTCTGAACAATATGATATCCCATAACACCATAATAGCAGGGAACTTTGACCCTCCTCTTACAGAGCTAAACAGATCCTCTAAACCAGCAGTTCTCAACCTGTGGGTCACAACCCCTTTGTAACAATGAAAATACATCCTGCATATCAGATATTTACAGTATGATTCATAACAGCAGCAAAATTACAGTTATAAAGTAGCAACAAAAATAATTTTTTGGTTGGAGGTCACTACAACATGAAGAATTGTATTAAAGGGTCATGACATTATGGAGGTTGAGAACCACTGCTCTAAACAGAAACTAAACAAAGATATAAGGGACTTAATGTGACCCTACAACAACTGTGCTTGATAGACATATACAGAACATTTCATCCCAAAGCTAAAGAATATATGTTCTTTTCATCAGCCCATGGAACATTCTTGAAAAATAGATCATATCCTGGGACATAAATCAAACCTCAACAACATCAAAAGAATTTAAATTTTACCTTGTATCTTCTCAGACCAAAAGGTGATAAAGGTAGAACTCAAATGAAACAAAAATTGTCATCCACATACAAAGGCATGGAAATTAAACACCCCTTATGTAGAATGACACGTGGGTCAAGGAAGAGATTTTAAAAAATAAAATTATTAACATCCTTTAACATAAAAACAATGAAGACACAATCAACCAAAAGTTTTATGTCAATGCGAAAGTAGTTCTATATACAACCTGTTCACATTAGTTGGCTATATTAAAAAAAAAAAAAAACAGAAAGAGAGCACGTCAATAACCTAATGAATCATTTTCAGAAATGGAAAAGGAAGAGCAATTCAATCCCAAACCTAGCAGAAGAATAGAAATAACCAAAATTAAATCACAAATAAATGAAATTAGAAACAAGGGATAAAACCTAGCTTCCACAATGATGAATAAGAAATCATTCAGAAAATTAATGAAACAAAATGTTGGTTCTTAGAAAATATAAATAAAGAGTTTTCTTGCAACTGGGCACAGAGAGTCTGCAGAGACAAGACTCCAGACATCTCTGGCTGGTGGGATCTGCCCAGAAAAATCCCTTTGAGGAAACAGGGAGTGAGAAACAGACTTCTGGACCCCATGAGGACAAAAGCAGTGGAAAACTGGACTCATCAAAACCATACTCCAGAGGCATGGCAACTTAAAGAGCAAAATGAAGTGAAAGAAAAATTAGGGCAAGGAAACAGACAAAAGAAATCACTCATGAGGAAGAATCATCAGAAAAATCCTGGCAACACAAAAAGCCAGTCCACAGAAACCCCCCACCCCACCCACCCAGGGACCATAAGGTAGCTACTGCAGAGGATTCCACCTATAAACAAATGTTAGAAATGACAGAAAGGAAATTTAGAATACAGATGATGAAAACAATGAAGAAAACGCTCATAAAGTGCAAAATAACAAAAAAAAAAATCCAAAAACAGAATCAAATAAGAGATAAATTATATGAAGAATATAGAAAGAATATAGCAGAGCTCCAGGAACGGAAGTAGTCAATTAAGGAACATAAAGATGCAATAGAAACTATCAACAACAGAATAGACCATGCAGAAGAAAGAATCTCAGAGGTAGACAATAAAGCTCTTGAGCACGGCTGCATGGAGGCAGGTCCTGCGGTTGCATGTGGAGTTTTATTTATTTATAGCAGAACCTTCATAGTTGGCTACTTCCTTCAGTGACCTTCTTCTGAAGCTGACCTACATTTCATAGACCGGACGCCTTGTGGCCTTCTATATTAGCAGCCAAGTGTGGGGCACACATCTAAAGTCCCAGCTGCTTGGGAGGATGAGGAAGGAAGAGTTCAAGACCAGCCTGGGCAACATGGTGAAAGGATTAAAGATGGCGACCAAGTAACAGCTTCCCCACAAATGGGCACAGCGAGTCTGGGGAGACAGGACTCCAGGCATCTCTGCCTGGTGGGATCTGCCTATAATCATCCCTTTGAAGATACAGAGAGCCAGCAAGGGACGTCTGACCCCAAGAGGAGGACAAAAACAGTGGAGAACTGGCAAGTGGTTGCATGTGTTCGATCGACCTAATCATGCTGGCAACCGTGAGTACAAGCAACAGTGAGACTGCAAACCGGAAGGGCCTTACCTGTGAAATTTTTTGGTGTTCTTGGACTTGGCACTCAGTTGAACTGCCTTAGGGAGAGCTTGAGCAGGAGTGTGGAAAACTTTGGGCATTATCTGGGGCCCCACATTGAGCCTCTGAGCTGCATGCAGGAAGCCATTGTGAAAGAACTGCCCAGGCAAGCTCCGCCCTCAGGGTCCCAGAGCAAGGATCGGGCGGGACAAAGTAACCTAGTGACTGAGCAGCCTAAAGGTGGGGACTGAGCTGCCTTACAGCCTTAATCTTTAGGAGCAGAGTGAGACAGTTTTGGCACACTGGAGCCTTGGGCTCTTGCCCTGGGTAGAGTGCCGTGATGTCACAGCTCATAGCAATGTCAAACTCCTGGGCTTGGTACCGCCCAGACCTCCACAACAGCTGTGCAGCGACCCCCAACTGGTGACCCGCACTCACCGGGCCTCTGCATTCTCTGACTAGGAACCGCGGGAGCCACGCAATTCTGCATCCTCCCTCCTATGTCCTCCCAGCCTCCACACTACCCCATTCATCTGGCCAGGGACTCTGGTAGCTGCGTGCCCTCTGGAGCCCTCCCTGCCTCTGTGCAGAGCCCTTCTTCTGGCCAGAGACTGCTGGAGACTTGGGCTCTCTGTGCCAAAGTCACTGGGTGCCAGGCACTCCCAGAAACGTGCGCACCACCCCCAGGCCTGTTGCTGGATCTGGGTGTGTCACACACCGGACCTGCTTCCACAACCAGAACTCCCTAGCTAGAGCAGCCCCAGAAGAACTACACAGAGTCACTCCCTACAAAGATCCAGCAACAATAGAGTGATCCCGCTGGGGTCCAATCTTGGAGAAACACCTTCCCAACACTGAGGACGGCCAGAGGCAATGGTGAAAAACAATCATAAGGCGAAATCAACAGAAAAACTCTGGCAATATGAATAATCAGAGTAGATCAACTCCCCCAAGGATCAATGGGGGCAGAAACAACACAAGACCCCATGCACAGACAAATAGCTGAGATGTCAGAAATTGAATTCAGGATCTGGATAGCAAATAAGATTGAATTAGAATTCCAAAAGTTATCTCAAGAATTCAACGGATTCAAAGACCAAATGACCAAAGATTTTGACACATTGAGACAAGAAGTTCCATCCCTCAAAGATCTGAGAAACACAGTAGAATCCCTCAGCAACAGAATAGAGCAAGCAGAAGGAAGGATTTCTGACATTGAAGACAAAGGTTTCGAACGATCCCAAACCCTCAAAAAAGAAGAGAAATGGAGAACGAAAAGAGAAATGGAGACCACTCTCTGAGAGAGCTCTGGGATAATTCGAAGAAAACCAATATTTATCTTTTAGGGATCCCTGAAAATGACGAAGTGGCTTCACAAGGCACAGAGTCTCTTCCCCCTGAGATTATGAAGGAGAACTTTCCAGACATGCCAAGAGATTTCAAATATCAGATAGCAGACAGTTTCAGAACCCCGGCACAACTCAACCCGAATAAGATATCCCCCAGACACATCATAATCAATTTCACTAAAGTTAATATGAAGCAGAAAATTCTGAAAGCTGCCAGATGAAAGAAAACCATTACTTACAAGGGGAAGAATATTAGAATAACTGCAGATCTCCTGCTGAAACTTTTCAAGCTAGAAGAGGATAGGCATTGACTTTTGATCTTCTAAAACAAAATAACTTTCAACGCAGGATCCTGTACCCAGCTAAAATGAGCTTCATTTATGACAGAGAAATTAAATAATTCAACAACATTCACATGATGAATAAATTTGCCAAAACAAAACCAGCTCTCCAGGACATTCTCAGACCTATCCTCCATAAAGACCAGCATAATTCTCCACCACAAAAGTAAACCCACCCAAAAAATTTTTGATCAAATTCCAACTTGCACAGTCGCAAAGGGATTAAAAATATCCACCAGAGTCATGAAAGGCTTATCAATATTCTCAATTAATGTGAATGGTTTAAATTGTCCTCTAAAGAGGCACAGGTTGACTGACTGGATACAAAAACTCAAGCCAGATATCTGCCGCATCCAAGAATTGCATCTTACATTAAAAGACAAATATAGACTCAAGGTGAAGGGATGATGGTCATCTATATTCCAGGCAAATGGATAGCAGAAAAAAGCAGCTGTTGCAATCCTTTTCACAGATGCAATAGGCTTTAAACCAACCAAAATAATTAAGGATAAGGATAGACACTTCATATCTGTTAAAGGTAAGACTCAATATGATGAGATCTCAATTATTAATATTTATTCACCCAACTACAACACACCTCAATTGAGCAACTCAATTTCCTCCACTTCCACAGTAGTTGGAGATTTTAACACCCCTTTAGCAGTGCTGGATAGATCCTCCTAAAAGAAGCTAAGCAAAGAAATTTTAGATTTAAACTCAACGATTCAACATCTGCACTTAACAGATATCTACAGAACAATTCATCCCAACAAAACTGAATACACATTCTTCTCAGCAGTCCATGGAACATACTCCAAAATTGACCACATCCTAGGCCACAAATCTAACCTCAGAAAATTTAAAAAAATAAAAATTATTCCTTGCATCCTCTCAGACCATCATGCAATAAAAGTTAAACTAAATAACAACAGGATCCTGCATACCCATACAAACACATGGAAGCTATACAACCTTATGCTGAAAGATACATGATGTGTTGATGTGTTGTTGGATTCTATTTGTTCTCATAATAAATACTCAATAAAATACTCAATAAAATAAAATACAAAATACTCAATACTCAAGGATATAGATGAGATTAAGAAGGAAATCACCAAATTTTGGAACAAAAGAACAACCAAGACATGAATAACCAGAACCTCTGGGATACTGCAAAGGCAGTCCTAACAGGGAAATTTATAGCACTGCAAGCCTTCCTCAAGAAAACAGAAAGAGAGGACGTTAATAACTTAATGGAACATCTCAAGCAACTGGAGAAAGAAGAACACTTCAACCCCAAACCCAGCAGAAGAAAAGAAATAACCAAAATCACAGCAGAATTAAATGAAATTGAAAACAAAAGAATTGTACAACAGATCAACAAATCCAAAAGTTGGTTTTTTGAAAAGATCAATAACATAGATAAACCTTTGGCCAAACTAACCAGAAAAAAAAGAGTAAAATCTCTATTTTCATCAATCAGAAATGCTAATGATGAAATAACAACAGGAACCTGCATACCCATACAAAAACATGAACGCTAAATAACCTTATGCTGAAAGATACATGATGTGTTGATGTGTTGTTGGATTCTATTTGTTCTCATAATAAATACTCAATAAAATAAAATACAAAATACTCAATACTCAAGGATATAGATGAGATTAAGAAGGAAATCACCAAATTT